>JAJPUD010005886.1:0-10408 GCA_023553655.1 Myrmecobius fasciatus
GGCCTATTTTCTCCTGGCCTTATATTACATGTGAGTTTTATTGCATCATGATCTGAGAAGGATGCATTTACTATTTCTGCTTTTCTGCAATTGATTTTGAGGTTTTTATGCCCTAACACATGATCAATTTTTGTATAAGTTCCATGAACCCCTGAGAAAAAAGTATACTCCCTTCTATCACCATTCAATTTCCTCCAGAGATCTATCATACCTAACTTTTCTAGCCTTTTGTTAACCTCCCTAACTTCTTTCTTATTTATTTTGGAATTTGATTTATCTAATTCTGAGAGAGCAAGGTTGAGATCTCCCACTAGTATAGTATTACTGTCTATTTCTCCTTGCATCTCTCTTAACTTCTCCTCTAGGAATTTGGATGCTATACCACTTGGTGCATATATGTTAAGTATTGATACTGCTTCATTGTCTATGGAACCCTTTAGTAAAATGTAGTTTCCTTCCTTATCTCTTTTAATTAGGTCTATTTTTGTTTTTACTTGATCCGAGATAAGGATTGCTACCCCTGCCTTTCTTTGTTCACCTGAAGCATAGAAGATTCTGCTCCAGCCCTTTACCTTCACTCTGTATGTATCTCTATGTTTTAGATGTGTTTCTTGTAAACAACATATTGTAGGATTCTGGCTTTTAATCCAGTCTGCTACCCGCTTCCGTTTTATGGGAGAGTTCATCCCGTTCACATTCACAGTTAAAATAACTATATCTGTATTCCCTGCCATCTTATTTATCCAGAGTTATGATTTTCTCTTCCCTTTCCCCTCTCTCCCTTCCCCCCTCCCCAGTACTTTGCTCTTGAAGACCACCTCCCACCAATAATCCTCCTCCCTTTAGAGTCCCTCCCTCCCCTTTATACCTTTCCCCTAATCCTTCTATTAGTTTGTCCCTTTCCTTTTCTTCCCTCCCTCCTACCTTCCCACAAGGAGGGTCAGTGCTTTCTTTGAAGCCAAATGTGTGTGATATACTCTCTTAGAGTCCAATCTAATGAGAGTAAGGTTTACACAATCAATACTCATCGCCCTCCCTTCTTCCCCTCAATTATATTAGATCTTCTATGTCTCTTTATGAGATTTTGCCTTATTTTACCTCCTATATTTTTACTTTATTTTGCCTCCTTTTCCCCCCTCCCCCCTTTTTCTTTTTCAGTATGGTATCCCTTCCACCTCTAATTTCTTTTCCATTATTATCAAAGAAAAATCAAATTATACTGCCATTCTTTAAAGGTTACCTATAGTAGGAATATAGTTCTCAAGAGTTTTCCTTTTTACCTTTTTATGTTTCTCTTGAGTTCTCTATTTGGAGGTCAAATTTTTTGTTCAGATCAGGTCTTTTCATTAGAAATAGGTGAAATTCTCCTGTATCATTGAATGACCATCTTCTTCCCTGGAAGATGATGCTCATTCTAGCTGGATAACTTATTCTTGGCTGTAATCCAAGTTCTTTTGCCTTTCGGAATATCTGGTTCCAGGCCCTTCGATCCTTCAATGTGGAAGCTGACAGATCCTGTGTAATTCTAATGACAGTTCCTCGGTATTTGAACTGTTTCTTTCTAGCTGCTTGCAATATCTTTTCCTTGGTGCGATAGTCCTGAAATTTGGCCACGATATTCCTTGGGGTTTTAATTTTGGGGTCTCTTTCTGGAGGTGATCGGTGAATTCTTTCAATGCCAATTTTGCCTTCTGATTCTAAAACATCAGGGCAATTCTCTTTCATGATTTCCTGGAAGATAGCATCCAGGTTCTTTTTTTCATCGTGGCTTTCAGGGAGTCCGATAATCCTTAAATTGTCTCTCCTGGATCTGTTTTCCAAGTCAGTTGTTTTTCCTAGGAGATATTTCATATTTTCTTCTATTTTTTCATTTTTTTGTTTTTGTTTAACTGATTCTTGAAGTCTTATTGAGTCATTTACTTCTATTTGTTCAATTTTAATTTTTAGAGTATTATTTCCTTCAGTTATCTTTTTTAGCTCCTTTTGTAGCTGGCCAATTGAATTTCTGGATTCAATGCATTCTTTTTCCATTTTGCCAGTTTTATTTTTCAGTGAATTGTTGTCTTTTTCCAATTCACCAATTTTGTTTTTCAGTGAATTGTTGTCTTTTTCCAATTCACCAATTTTGTTTTTCAGTTCACCATTTTTATTTTCCAGTGAATTGGTGATTTTTTCCAATTCACCAATTTTGTTTTTCAGTGAACTGTTTTCTTTTTCCAATTCACCAGTCCTATTTTCCAGTTTTTGATATTTCTGTTGCCCTGATCTCAATTTATTTCCCCATTCTTCTTCTAGCTCTCTTTTGAGATTCTTAATGCAATCATCCAGGTAAGCCTTCTGAAAGGGAGACCAACTTAAGTCTGCCTTTGTGGCTTCATCTGGGATTGTTTTCATAATGTCAGGATCTGGGGACTGTTCTATTTTTTCTCCGTAAAAGCTTTCTATGGTGAGAGCTCTCTTCTGCTTCTTGCTCATGATTTAAAGTTGGGATATTGGTCAAAAGCCGAGAAAACTGCAACAATTTATATTTGCCCTGGGGCAGTTTGCCGAGTTGACTTCAGGTCTGAGGCTGGTCGGGCTAGATTCGCACCAGGACCACGTTTTCAGCTGTTCTCATCCACCCCCTTCCAAAGGCAGATCTGCCAAAGCACCTGCCCGCAAGCAGAGCAAAGTGGCCCAGGCGTCTCCCAGGGGCTTCCTGGGTGCCCAAAATCCGCCCCTCTATCACAGCCCTGACTTCCGCCCCGGCTGGAGTCCTGATCGCGACCAGCGGCCGATTTCCCCTGAGGCTAACCTTCTCAGGAGTTTTTTCAAGGTAGATCTTTTATAGAAGTGCGTTGTAGTCCAAATGCTTGGCGAGGACCTCACTCGGAAACCAGTTTTCAGGCTTACTATGTCTGGGTTGGGGGAATGTCGGAGGGAGTTCACAGAGAAAGCTGTCCGCAGTTCGCCATCTTGGCTCCGCCCCTCGCTTATTTCTTCTTCAAAAGCATTTGCTTTAATTTAAGGACATTTCATTATTTCAAAGGGTGATCTATTTCCATCTCAAGATGATTCATATAAAGAGGTCATTTTAGAAAATAGATGATAAAGCTGACAGGGTTATTTTGGTTTAATTAAAACACCATGAAGTTGGAAATAAGGGATATAAATTTTAGTTTTGGTTTTGCCACTAGTTAGATCTATGAACTTGGACTAATGACTTTTCCTCATTATACGTCAGTTTTTTTTAAGCTTGTAAAATGAATTAGATTTATTTATTAATTCATTATGTTGTTCATGAACTTGCACTATATAGAATTTGCTGTCTTTTCCAGCTTTATGATTCTATGACCAGATCATCTATTATAATACTATGAATAGAAGGCTAAACTGGTTTTCCCTATGAGAGAAGGAAATTTGACATTTTCCTTTAGGATTAAATATATTTTGTGAATAACCCAGCAACAGAAATGTCATATAACATATATCATATCACATCATATCATATATCAAACCCTATCATATAATATCACATGTAATGTCATGAATAATACAATGTAATATGCCATAAAGTAATATAATTATATATTGATATATTATATTTTATGTGTACTATGTATACATATATACTTTAAGTTCTTAATTTTGGAGAGTATGAAAAATGTTAATAAGAACATATGGGCAAGATGAAGATTCATAGATTTTATATATATTTATTATATAATATATGTATATGCACACATACATGTGTTTGTGTATATATAGAACCTATGGATCCTCATGTTGCTCGTCTTTTCCTGTTAACATTTTTCAAATTCCGAAATGAGAAACCTCTTTTATGCTTAGTTTTTTTAAAGGTTAGATAACCAAATAGCACTTAAAATTTATAGTTGAGAAACTTCTAAGACCCAGTGCACCAGGATCTTTTCTTCTTTTTAACTGAACAAAGTTCCTACAATAGGTGAATGACAGGGGTTGAAAATATGGTGAGAGGAAGGGAACTTGAGGCAATGCAGCTGACATAATTCTCGATTTTCAAGTCATGATCTAGGTAAGCAAAATAAGAGGCTCTTATTTTGCAAAGATGGAACCAAAACATTTTTTAACATTTAAATAAGCTGCTTGTTTGATAGATTTTTGAATTTCAAACTAGATTTATGGATAAATACGTGTGATATTCCTGTAGCTTAAGCCATTAAATCAGATTCAGAGCTCAAAGCCTATGTTGTTGAGTTGAAAACATTGATATGACCCAAAACACTGAATTGCAGGAGATTGCTCTCCTTAAGCCTCTAACACACATCAAAATTCAAAAAAAATTCTTATAAGCAAAGTAAACTAAGTAGAAGTTTGGGATGTAATAAAAAAGATTAAAAAGGGAGGAAATTTAAATTTATTACTTCTGAGGTCCTCAAGCATGCCATCTGGGTGCTGGGCAGTATGTCTGCCTGATTGTCACATTAGATATAGAGTAGACTGGATCTGAAAAGATATTTTCTTTATCAGAGAAGTCCAACCCCACCTTAAGAAAAGGTATACCAAATGTAATTATAACATAAAAAGTGTCTAGGAGGAAAAGAACTCTTTAAATAATACCACTCTGCTGGCTGCCATCCCAGATGGGGTTGGGAAGGAGAAGCACAGTTATGAACAATTTTTGAATAAATAAAAGTTAGAGAGCAGATTGAGGTGTAAAATGGATAATTTCAATTACATTAAATTAAGAAAGGGGTTTGTATAAATAAAACAACTATAAACAGAAAATTCAGGAATGGAAGATTTTAATGAACACTTTCTCAGGTAAAGGTCTCAGATCTCAAATATATAATGAACCATCTCTATAAGGTTATGTCATTTCCTAACTGATAAATGGTCAAAGGATATGAACAGTTTTCATGAAGAAATAAAAAAAAAATGATCATGCAAAATGATGTAAGTAAATATTCGTTGTAAATTTAAAAAGCATTGGGATATCATTTTTTTAAACCTAAAATATTGGCTAAAATGATTGAAGGAGAAAATGAGAAATGTTGGAGAGCATATGGAAAAACTGGGACACATTCATTGTTGGTGGAATTGTGAACTGATCCAAATATTTTGGGGAGAAATCTTTAATTATGCCCAAAGAGTTATTAAATACTTTTGACTCAGTAATACCACTATTATTTCTGTTTCCAAAAGTTATTAGAGAAAAAGGAATAGAAATTACATGTCCTAGAATATTTTTAGCAATTCTCTTTGTGGTGACAAAGAACTGAAAACTGCAGGAAACCTATCAATTGGGAAATATTGAACAGGTTGTGGTATATGATTTACTGTGGTATAAGAAAAGCTGAAGTCAGTAATCTTAGAAAAACATAAGAGCAAGTGAACAAAATAAGAGCAAAATGAAAAGCAAGAAAAAACACAACAGCAATATTGTTTTAAAAACAACCCTGAGTGATCAAATCATTTTAACTACTATAAATAGCCAAATTATATATAAGAATATATAAAGGAAAATACTATTTACATTGAGAGAAAGAACTGATAAATTAAACATATATACACATGCATATACATATGAATGCACATCTATTTCTGTCTAATGGCAGCCATCTCTACATTTGAGGGAATATTAAAAAAAAGAAATTTACATGATAATTTTATTATATATTTAAAAGGAATAGGAATTTGTATATACTAGATTTTCAATTTTATGTGCACTCATCTTTGTATTATATACTATACTACAGAAATGCTTGTTTTATTTCATAAATTAAAAATTAAATGAAAAATGAAAATGAAACTTCTAGGGAAACAGAAAATGCAGTCATGCCTTTTTCAGGAATAGCATCATATGGGAAACAATGCATTGGACTGGAGATTAAAACCATACCTTAGCAAATTACATAATTTATTTCTACCCCATTTTTCTTATACACAAAATAGGGGGCAGAGGGGATTGTATACATTGGTCTAAATTCCATCTAAAGTTTGTAAATCTATGATCATTAGATTGAAGTATTTATCTCAATTTAATCTTTACTTTTCAAATAATCGTATTTAGACAAAGGCAACAGGGTAGCTTCTACCATAACAATTTGTGGAAAAACAAAATGCTTCTTCCTTAATGTGCCAACTAAACATCACTACCAAAAGTGCTCAGTTAGTTTCAGTTTACCTACCCTCTTTTTCTTGACCAGATTTTTCTCTAGGAGGGAACAGTTGATTTGGAATTTTTCCATTCATCTGTGGGAAACTGGCTAACATCATCAAAAGCATGGTCATTCTTCTCAGGCTTTTGGCATGTTTTATTGGCGACTTTCCTAGTGTCAGCAATTTCATTCCAAGCAAAGGTATCACTATCATGTCTAACACTTTTCCTCCAGATTTTCTTTCCTGTTCCAGAAGAGCTAATTAATGACTGTCATTAGCTTAACTCACACCCTTTGTACTTTCAAAGATTTGCTAAAAAAGGAGGGGGCTAAGTGTTTTGTTTTTGCACTTTTCCCCAGTTTTGTGGCTTTATCACAAGGAATATAGTATTGACTTTAAAAGTCAAGCTATGGTCAGTTTTTTAATCTTTGGAAGAAAAATCTCTTGAACTGCCATTCTTTTTTTTTTTATTCTTATTTTTATTTAAAGCTTTTTTATTTTCAAAACATGTCTAATTTTCAATATTCAGCCTTGCAAAACTTTGTATTGAAATTTTTTCTCCTCCCTTCCCCACATCCTCTTCCCTAGATGGCAAGTAATCTAATATATAAAATATGTGCAATTTTTCTATACATATTTTTATTATCATGCTGCACAAGAAAAATCAGAACAAAAAGGAAAACAAAATGCAAATAAATAACAACAAAAAGGTGAAAATACTATATTATGATCCATACTCAGTCCCCCCCCAGTCTTCTCTCTGGGTGCAGATGGTTCTCTTCATTGCAAGCTTATTGGAACTGGCCTAAATCACCTCACTGTTGAAAAGAGCCATGTCCATCTGAATTGATCATCATATAATCTTGCTGCTGCTGTGAACAATGTTCTTCTGGCTCTACTCACTTCACTCAGCATCAGTTCATGTAAGTCTCTCCTGTCCTCTCTGAAAGACACATCCCATTTAAAATAACTTTAGATAATATAAAATATTTGGGAGTCTACCTGGCAAGGTAAAATCAAAAATGATATGAACATTATCACAAAACACTTTTCACAGAAAAAGTCAGATCTAACCAATTGAAAACATACCAAGTGCTCATAGATAGGTTGAGCTAATATAATAAAAATCACAATATTACCTAAATTAATCAACTCATTCAGAGCCATAACAAGCTAACCCCCAAAAGTTATTTTACAGAGCTAGAACAAAAATAATAAAGTTCATTTGGAAGAAGAAAAGCTCAAGAAATTGAAGCAATTAAAGGAAAAAGGCAAATGAAGGTGATCTAGCTATATCTATGTTATATTACAATATAAACTATATTATAAAGCAGCGGTCACCAAAAGCAAAATCATACTGGCTAAGAAATAGAGTAGTCAATAAGTGTAACAGATTACATTCATGAGACACAATAGTCAATGACTGTAGTAAATTAACATTTGATAAACCCAAAGACCACAGCTTTTGGGATAAGAACTCACTATTTAACAAAAGTTGCTGGGAAATTGGACATTAGTATGGCAGAAACTAGGCAGTTACCCTCTCTTAACACCCTATGCCAAGATAAATTCAAAGTTTGTTCTGGATTTAGACATAAAGGGTGATACTATAAGCAAATTAGGATAACAAGGGGTAATCTATTTCTCAGATCTGTAGAGAAAAAGGAATTTATGCCCAGAAAACAATGAGAAAACATTATAAAATACAAAATGGATAATTTTGATTGAATTAAACTAAATTATTTTTGTAATACAAAACCAATGCAGCCAAGATGAGAATGGAAGTAGAAAAAAATTTTTTTTCTGGGAAAAATTTTATCTGTCCAAGGATTCTGATAAAGGTCTCATTTCTAAAATATATATAGAATTGATTCAATTTTATGAGAATACAAGTCATATAGCTCTCTTCAACAATGAAATATTTCAAACCAGTTGCAATTGTTTAGTGAAGAAAGCCATATACACCCAGACAGGGATATGAAACTTAGACCACGACATAACATTTTCATGCTCTCTATTGATGTTTGCTTGCATTATGTTTCCCTTCTCAGATATTTTTTCTTGTAGATCCGACTTTTCTTGCACAGCAAGATAACTGTAAAAATATGTATACACATATTCGATTTGTCAAGTATTTTAACATAATTAACATGTAGTAGACATCTTGCCATCTAGGGGAGGGGTGGGGACTAGGGGGGAAAATTTGTAACGGAAAGTTTTGTAAGGGTCAATGTTGAAGAATTACCCATACATATGTTTTGCAAATAAAAAGCTTTAATAAAAAATATGTCATTCTCCAATTGATAAATGGTCAAAGGATATGAACACACAATTTTCAGATGAAGAAATTAAAACTATTCCTAATCACATGAAAAAATGCTCTAAATCATTATTGGTCAGAGAAAAGCAAATTGAGACAACTCTGAGGTATCATTAAACAATTCTTACTTTGGTTAAGATGACAGGAAAAGGTAATAAAGTTGGAGAGGATGTG
The DNA here is from genome assembly GCA_023553655.1 of Myrmecobius fasciatus. Lineage (NCBI taxonomy): Eukaryota > Metazoa > Chordata > Mammalia > Dasyuromorphia > Myrmecobiidae > Myrmecobius > Myrmecobius fasciatus. The sequence continues at coordinate 8,615 of JAJPUD010005886.1, forward strand.
GGAAAACTGGGACTTGTGAACTGATCTAACCATTCCAGAGAGCAGTATGGAATTATGCCCAAAAGGCTGTCAAACTGAGCATATACTTTGATCTAGCAGTGTCTCTATTGAGTCTGTATTCCAAAAAGATCATAAAAAAGAGAAAAGGAACCACATGTGCAAAAATGTTTGTAGTAGCCCTTTTTGTAGTGGCAAGGAAGTAGCAACTGAGTGAATGCCCATCAGTTGGAGATATCTGAATAAGTTATATATATATATATATATATACATATATGAATGTTATATATTATTGTTCTATAACAAATCATCTTCAGTATAATTTCTTTTTTTATTAAAGTTTTTTTTTTATTTTTATCACATATGTATGGGTAGTTTCTCAGCATTGATCTTTACAAAGCTTTCCATTACAAATTTTACCCCCAGTCCCTTCCTCTCCCCTAGATGGCAGGAAGTCCAATACAGGTTAATAATGTTGAAGTACTTGACAAGTTGTGCAAGAAAAATCCTATGTACAAGAAAAAAAAAAGAAAATCAGAGAAAGGAAACACAATGCAAGCAAACCTCAATAGAGAGCATGAAAATGTTATGTTGTGGTCCACATTTCACATCCCTCTCTCTGGGTGTATATGGTTTTCTTCACTGAACAATTGGAATTGGTTAGAGACAATTTTTTGTTGCAGAGCTATGTCCATCAGAATTGACCATCATGTAATATTGTTGTTGCTGTGTATAATGATCTCCTGGTTCTGTTCGTTTAACTCAGCATCAGTTCATGCAAGTCTCTCCAGGCCTCTCTGAAATCATCCTGCTGGTCTTTTCTTACAGATAAATAATATTCCATAACATTCATATACCATAACTTATTCAGCCACTCTCCAATTGATGGGCATCCCTTCAGTTTCCAGTTTCTAGCCACTACAAAAAGGGCTGCCACAAACATCCTTGCACATGTGGGGCCCTTTCCCTCCTCTAAGATCTCTTTGGGATATAGGCCCAATAGAAATACTGCTGGGTCAAAGAGTATGCACAGTTTGATAACTTTTTGAGCATAGCTCCAAATTGCTTTCCAGAAAGGTTGGATCTGTTCACAGTTCCACCAACAACGTATTAGTGACCCAGGTTTCCCACATCCCCTCCAGCATTCATCGCTATCTTTTCCTGTCATTTTAGCCAATCTGACAGGTGTGTAGTGGTACCTCAGAGTTGTCTTAATTTGCATTTCTCTGATTAATACTGATTTGGAGCAACTTTTCATATGACTAAAGATGGTTTTAATTTCATCATCTGATGATCAATTCTGATGGACATGGTTCTCTTCAACAATGATGTGATTCAAACCAGTTCCTATTGTTCAGCGATGAAGATAGTCATATACATCTAGAGAGAGGCCTGTGGGAACTGAGTGCAGACCACAACACAGCATTTTAATGCTTTCTGTGAATATCTCCATGCATTTTGTTTTCCTTCTTAGTTTTTCTTTGTTTTTTCTTCTTCTCTTTCTAGATCTGATGTTTCTTATGCAGTAAGATAACTGTATAGCTATGTATACATATATTGTATTTGGCATATACTTTATCCTATTTAGCATGTATTAGATTACCTGTCATCTAGGGGTGGGGGTTGGGGGGAAGGAGGGGAAAAGCTTGGGAAAAAAAAAGTTTTTGCAAAGGTCAATGTAGAAAAATCACTCATATGTTTTGTAAATAAAAAGCTTTATTAAAAAATAAAATAAAATAAAATGACAGGAAAAAAAATAATTTGATCATCTGAAAATTGTCTGATCATATCCCTTGA
>JAJPUD010005886.1:10508-33242 GCA_023553655.1 Myrmecobius fasciatus
GGGGTTGGGGGGAAGGAGGGGAAAAGCTTGGGAAAAAAAGTTTTTGCAAAGGTCAATGTAGAAAAATCACTCATATGTTTTGTAAATAAAAAGCTTTATTAAAAAATAAAATAAAATAAAATGACAGGAAAAAAATAATTTGATCATCTGAAAATTGTCTGATCATATCCCTTGACCATTTATCTATTGAAGAGTGGCTTGAATTCTTATAAATATGAGACAATTCTCTATATATTTTAGAAATGAGGCCTTTATCACATCCATTAAATGTAAAGGTGATTTCCCAATTTGATGCTTCTCTCCTAATCTTGTCTGCATTAGTTTTATTTGTACCAAAACTTTTTAACTTAATATAAGCAAAATTATCTATCTGGTGTTCAATTAAGAGTTCCAGATCTTCTTTGGACATAAATTTATTCCATCTCCACAGGTCTGAGAGGTAAACTATACTATGTTCCTCTAATTTGCTTACAATATCACTCTTTATATCTAAATCATGAGCCCATTTAGATCTTATCTTGGTATGTGGTGTTAGATATGGGTCAAGCCCTAATTTCTTGCACACTAGTTTCAATTTTCCCAGCAGCTTTTGCCAAAAAGTGAGTACTTATCACAAAAGCTGGGGTCGTTGGGTTTATCAAACACTAAATTGCTAAAGTTATTGTCTAGATTGTCCTGATATCCTATCCTATGCCACTGATCGACTGCTCTATTTCTCAGCCAGTACCAAATGGTTTTGATGACTGCAGCTTTGTAATATAGTTTCAGATGTGGTACAGTGAGGCCACCTTCATCTGCCTTTTTTTTCATTAATTCTCTTGAAATTCTTGACCTTGTGTCCTTCCAAATGAACTTTGCTACTATTTTTTCTAGATTTGTAAAATAATTTCTTGGGAGTTTGATTGGTATGGCACTAAATAAGTAGATTAGTTTGGGTAGTATTGTCATTTTTATTACATTCACTCTGCCTAACCATGAGCACTTAATGTTTTTCCAATTGATTAGGTCTGATTTTATTTGTATGGACAGTGTTTTGTAGTTTAGTTCTCATAGTTTCTGACTTTTCCTTAGCAGATAGATTCCCAAATATTTCATCCTATCATCTGTTATTTGGAATGGAATTGCTTTTTGTTTCTCTTGCTGCTGAACTTTGTTGGTAAAATGCTGATGATTTATGTGGATTTGTTTTGAATCCTGCAACTTTGCTAAAGTTGTGAATTGTTTCTATTAGTTTTTTAGCTGAGTCTCTAGGGTTCTCTAAGTATACCATCATGTCATCTGCAAAGAGTGACAATTTGGTTTCTTCATTACCTACTCTAATTCCTTTTATCTCTTTTTCTTCTCTTTTGCCAAAGCTAACATTTCCAATACAATATTAAATAGTAATCTTGACAGTGGGCAGCCTTGTTTCACTCCTGATCTTATTGGGAATGGTTCTAGTTTGTCTCCATTACATATGATGCTTGATGGTTTTAAGTAGATGCTACTAATCATTTTAAGGAAAAGCCCATTTATTACTATACTCTCTAGTGTTTTTAATAAGAATGGGTGTTGGAGTTTATCAAAAGCTTTTTCTGCATTTATTGAGATAATCATATGGTTTTTGTTAGTTTGGTTATTAATATAATTAATTATGCTGATAGTTTTCCTAATATTGAACCAGCCCTGCATTCCTGGTATAAATCCTACTTGGTCATAGTGTACTATCCTGGGGATGACTTTCTGTAATGTCATTGCTAATATCTTATTTAAAATTTTTGCATCAATATTCATCAGGGAAATTGGTCTATAGTTTTCTTTCTCTGTTTTCACCCTACCTCATTTAGCTATCAGCACCATATCTGCAGGATAATTTCAAAGAGGTCTGGAGAGACTTACATGAACTGATGCTGAGTGAAATGAGCAGAACCAGGTGATCCATAGCAACAGCAAGATTATACAATGATCAATTCTGATGGATATTTCTCTATTTGACAATGAGATGGTTCTGGTCAGTTCCAATGGTCTTGTGATGAAGAGAGCCATCTGCACCTATAGAGAAGATTGTGGGAACTGAGAGTGGATCACAACATAGTATTTTTACTCTTTTTTTGTTGTTTGTTTGCATTTTGTTTTCTTTCTCATTTTTCCTTTTTGATCAGATTTTTTTTTGTGTGCAGCATGATATTTGTGGAAATATGTACAGAAGAATTGCACATATTTAACATATATTGGATTACTTGCCATCTAGGGAAGGTGGTGGGGGAATAGGGAAGGAAAATTTTTGGAACACAAGGTTTTGTAATGGTGAATGTTGTAAACTATACATATGTTTTAAAAATTAAAAAAAGAAATTAGAATTGGGTAAAGAATAGTTAAGTTATTAAAGATCAAGAAATAACAAAACAAAATATAAAGAATGAAAAAGTACAAAAAATGTAAAGCATAAAAAAACAGAGCTGGAAAACAGATATAGAAGGAAAAATATAATGATAAATGGATTGCCTGAAAGTTGTGATCAAAAAAAAAAAAAGAACCTTGGCATTATAATGCAAAAAATAATTAAATTAAAATGAAGTGATAGAACACGAGAGGAAAGTAGAAGTAGAAAAAATCCACCAATCACCACCTGAAAGATATCCTATTGCAAAACATGTAGAAATGTTATTGCCAAATTTCAAAAAACTTCAGACAAAAGAGAAAATTTTGAACAACAAAAATATGAACAAATAAAAATCATTTAAATATGATGGAGCTACAATTATGGTTGTACAGGATTCATCAGGAATTACAATAAAAGACCACAGATCTTGGAATAATATATATTGATAATCAAAAGAACTAGGCTTGTGATTAAAAGTGTCATATCCAACAAAATTAATTATAATATTGAATGAAAAAATGGACATTCAACAAATTTACAGATTATCAGGATTTTCAATCAAACCTGACTTTAATAGAAAATTTAATATATAAAATCCAACATTAACAATTAATTACAAGGGACTCAACAATGACAAATTATTTATGTTTTTTAATGGAAATGCATATACTATACATTTAAGGTTGACATCAGTTCTTGGGTAGTTCAAAAGAAACAGCCAGAGTGGAGGATTATCTGACTCTAAAAAGAAATGTCTAGATTTGATGACAGAATGAGTATGTGAGGTCATGTTGACGGGAGACAAACATCACTGTTCTTTTACCTTGCATCCTACCTATTTAATGAGCTTTTTATGTATGCCCAGATTGCCTAAATAAAGGTGAGAATTAGTTAAAAAACAATTGACTATTATTGTATAGTTGCTTTTCCTCTTTTGTTTGTGTTTCCTCTCATCAGTTCTATTGACATAATTCACAATTCTTTTTGTTTGTTATTTGCTTGACCATTTAAATGTTTATGCTTTTAAAATGACAGTTTTACTTAAATTGGTCTATTTGTTCAGTGCCAAATCAATCAAACTGCCAAAAATTATTTCATAGCTAGAAAAAATAATAACTAAGTTCATCTGGAAGAACAAAAGTTCAAGATTATCAATGGAATTAATGAAAAAAATACAAAGGATGTTGGCCTAGCAGCACCAGATCTAAAACTATATTATAAAGCAATAATCTTCAAAACCATTTGATACTGACTAAGGAATAGAATGGTGAATCAGTAGAATAGTTAGACATATATTACACACTAATCAATGAGTATAGTAATCTAGTATTTGATAAAACCCCAAACTCCAGCTTCTGGTACAAAAACTCACTATTTCACAAAACTCCTGGAAAAACTAGAAAATAATATGCCAGAAATTCAGCATAGACCTATCTCTCACACACCATACCAAAATAAAGTCAAAATGGGTACATGATTTGGGCATAAAGGATGATACCATAAGCAAATTAGAGGAGCAAGGAAAATTTACCTATCAGATCTTCGGAGAAGGGAGGAATTTATAACCAATGAAGAACTAGAGAACATTATGGAAAGCAAAATGGACAACTTTGTTTTCATTACATTAAAAAGTTAAAGAATTGTATCCAATTTTTAAGAATGTAAGTCATTCCTCAATGGATAGATGGTCAAAGAATATGAACAGAATTTTTAGATGATGAAATGAAAGCCATTTACAATCATACAAAATGCTCTGAATCATTGATTAGAGAAATTCAAATTAAAGCAACTCTTAGATATCCCCTTATACCTCTCAGATTAACTAAAGTAACAGGAAAAGTGAATGATAAATATTGGCTAGCCTATGGGAAGACTGGGACATTAATATTTCATTGGTGGAGTTGTGAAGTGATCCAACTATTCTGGAGAACAATTTGGAGCTATGGCCAAAGGGCTATAAAAGTGTGCATGTCCTTTGAACCAGCAGTGCCATTACTGGGTATTTCTCCTAAGGAAATTATAAAAGAAGGAAAAGGACCCATATGTGAAAAAAATGATTGTAGTAACTCTTTTTTTGGAGCAAAGAATTGGAAAAAGAGTAAATGCCAATCAGTTGGGGAATGGCTGAATAAATTGTGTTGTATGAAGGTAATGGAATATTATTGTGATGAACATGTTGATTTTCAAGAGGTGGGGAAAAATTTATATAAACTGATGCTGAGTGATACAAGCAGAACCAGAAATACATTGTATGCAGTAACAGCAAGATTGTGCAATGATCAACTATGAAAGACTTGGTTCTTCTCAATGGTACAGTGATCTAAGGCAATCCCAATAAACTTTGAATATAAAATGCCATCTTTATCCAGAAAGAGAATTAAGGATGTATTGAATGTAAATCAGCACATGCTATGTTTGCTTCTTTTTTCCTTTTTTTTTCTCTCCTGGGGTTTTATTCCTTTTGGTCTGATTTTTCTCTTTCAATGATTCATAAAAAATGTGTATAAAAAGTTAATATTCCTGTATAACTAAAATAAAACAATAAAAAGAAAATACTTATATTTACTATATGATTCCTATATAAATATTAAGTTTAATTTAAGAAATGTGAAGTATACTTTACAAAAATATTAATATCTAATGGATCTTAGTTTACTCATCTGTAAAATAAAGACATTGAATTAGGTGGTTTCATTTCTAGCTCTAGATTTGTGGTTCTATGATATTTAACCTCTCCCAGAATTCATTTGCATTTTAACCAGGGCCTCCAGTATGGATGTATAAAAGTCATCTAATTCCAAAGCTTCATTTTGTAGATGAGAAAGATGATTCCTGAGAAAATAAATTCTCTCTTCCACAGTTGCAAAAGTGACCATTCAGGCAACATTTAGGAAAAGCAGGGAGCACAAATTTTAACTACATCATCTTCATTATAATTACCAACACTACCACTATCACCACCACCATCTTGATAACAACGACAAAAGCAACCACATTAACAACTGCAATAGCAGCAGAATTACAACAACAATAATATCTATTTTTTTATGAGACTTTAAGTTTTTCAGAGTACTTTACATGTATTAGTTCACTTTATCCTTACAGCAATATGGCATGTAAGTGCTATTAATATTCTTATATTATAGACAAAGAAACTGAGGCCAACAGAATTTGTTACTTGTTTAAAAGCCAGTAAATGTCTGAGGCTATTTTTGAATTCTTGCTCTAGAGCTTTATTTACTGGCTGCTATGATCAACTCAAATCTCTTTGATAAAGAAAAGGGTTTCACATCATTCTAACTTTGGCCAAACAATGATGCTTCTATTGTGACTGTGCCTTGAGATTTAAAAATTTTCTCACTTCATGCAGACTAAGAAGGAATCTAGACTCTGTTAGTGTCGTTTGCTTGGTCCTTATTGTCTACTACATAATTAAAATGGATTATATGTATTTCTGATCAAATTGATAATAAGCAAATGTGCCAAGAGTTGCATTATTTCTTTGATTCCAAAACTGAGTTGTTTTTCATGATGCTTTCCTCTTCATCTTTAATTTTACCTGACATCAAAAAGTAAACATCCAAGGCAGATTTCAGAATAGAATTCCTGGAGCAATTCTATACTATAAATACTTTGGGACCCAGTTTCCTAGAAGTCACTTGTAAGTATCAACTTAATTGCTAGGTTCTTACTTTATAAAATGCCCTGGTATTTTATTTTATGGCCAGTAGTCTTAGTGACTTGCACACAGCTATCACAGAGTATACTTTCAGTATAATATAATACAAAGTTTGCTCTTTATGAAGTTGGAGTCACAGAATCTCAGAATCTGAACAATGGAGGAAATCTTGAAGGTCCTCTACTAAAATTTATAGAAGAAGATATCCACCATATTTTTTACAAGTAAAAGTTCATTTGAAAGTCTCTGGTGATGGAAAATCCATATTTCCCTAGTAAGAGATATGAGTAGAAAAATCTGACTTTTCCTTTCTATTACTTGAGTTACCAAGTAATAGAGAGAGATTCTCTCCTGAACAAGATGTTTGAAACTCCTACATGTTAACTAGATCTGGGAGAATCACTTCCATAGGTAAATGTTAGCATTCATAAGGTTTTGTTCAACTATATACTATTCTTAGTGTCTAACAGCAAAAACATGGATATGAGTCCTTTTCAAACTTAGTGGGTTTTGGGGCTGGCCGGAGGAAATTGAGCTCTTGCTTGCAGATGATTTTAAAGTAGGTTTTATAATCTGAGAAAGCAAATACTCTGCTTAGAAAGTAAAGTTCTCTGCTCCTTCACTTGAGGACAACAATATTTATTGTTACTCACAAGAGTTCAGTAATTGGGCTAAAAACTGCAACTAGGCTGTGAGGAAGAAATTAACAACACTGGAAAAGTTATTCACATGATACTCAGGATTTTTTTTTTATCCAATTCTCTTTTTCACTCACCTGGCATTTCCTTGATGAAGCCAAATGCTTCTCAATCTCAGATAATTCTATCATTCATTCTACAAATGTTTGTTTGCCTGTAGACAAAACAAACTATGTTTTATGTCTTCTACTACAATATACTGAATTGCATAGTTTCAGATCAATGTATGCCAGGTTACTGCTAATGCTAGGTACACCTAAAATTTTGTTTTCCAGCCATGAATATTTGCAACTTCTGCCATCTTCTTGAAAAAAGGCATAATCAAACTTTGGGCACATTGACTCATAGCATCACTAAACTCATGAAAGACTGATTCATATAAAAATCCCAATTCAATGAATAATCCTGCTTTCCTGTAAGGAAGTTTACTTGAGAAAGCAAATTATAATATGAAGATTTAGGGTAGCCATATAGAATCAGAGCTGGGAAGTATCTCTTGTCCTCTCAGGCCTTGCAAATGCTCCTTAGAGCCAGTTTTACGATATAGTGAATGCACTTTTCTTTTAGTGTTCTCCTTTTTATGTATTGCAAGATTTATCTTAAATGTCTGTGATTTATCTTAATATTTATAATGGATAAAATACTGTCCCTCAGTAGGCTGAAGTCTATCACTTTTGCCAACTACTAGTTGTATAACCATGAACATTTCACCTAGTTTTTCTGAGCCTATTGTCTTTTTTGTAAAATAGAATTAAAACTGTAGTATCATACTCCCAAGAGATGCTACAAGGGTTAAAGGACCGAAACATTTTATAAAATCTTTGACCGTTTCATTCAAATACAAAAGACCACAAAATATTTTAGTCTATTTATTTGTTAAAATATGATTAACAGTCTATTGCAATAGTAGCAACAAAAGCACTTGTTTTAAATTTATTCTCTGATGCATGGCTCTTTGCTAAATTAAATAATGTGATCTGTGCTATTGTCAAAAGCTTAGACTTGTTAAGCTGGGGCCCAGAAAGTGCTGGTAGGATCAATATATAAAAATTAGTCGTTCAGTATTACATAAATAGGTCAATGTTAACCTAGCAAGTAATCTTGAATGGAATTCCTTAGTTATCTTTGTTTGATATTGTTATCAATGCTAGAAAACTAACACATTTGATAACCAATACAGAATTCAAAAAGATTTAGATAAGCTAAAAAAATGAGCTGAAAAATTAGAGAAAAATGGAAATTTTTTTTTAAAAAAAAGTTTAAAAACTCACTTTCACCATATTAAACCAGTCAGGAAAAAAAGTTCTTTTGAAAACTCAAATGAGTAAGCAATTTAATGTGGAAGTCAAAATACTTAATGAGTTCTTGGGCTTCACTAAGAGGCACAGTTCTCAGAAATGAGGAAATGATAGACCCTTTGTACTTTGTCTTGGTTATACTATTGACCTACACTGACTCTTGTAATTCAAAAATTAATGATGACATTTTATACATTGCATCTTGAAGAAAAATCATGATCATTCCTAATTAAATGTAGAAACATAGAATTAAAAGCAAGCCTAACCTGTACCTGAACAAGGATATTCTCTACAATGTCTAATAATTAGTTCTCTCCTACCACACTAACATTGTAATTATTTCAAGACTAACGTTAATCATTGGAGCAGGCATCTAATGAGAAAAGAAAAAAAACAGTGACTGTTTTTACCTATAATAGCTAAAGATCATTGCCCAAGAAATCTCTTACACATGCAAAGATGATTATGGGAATTGTAGCAATTTAATATCTTTATTGTATGCACTATTCCAGTAAATTAGCACATTATTACTATTTTTATATTATGATTATTGTAACCAATCTTTTTTCCTCTTCTTGAGGAAAGCCTTTTCATTGTTCTTTTATAAGAAAAATCCAACATAAAGAATTCATACTGTATTAATAAAACTTAGGAACTGGTATATTAAGTGAGAGTACATGGTAACAGTTTCTCTTACATTATCACTTTGTGAACAGCCAGAGTGTTGGAGATTAGAAGAGAGAGAAAGAAGATGGATGAAGGAATGATAACATTAGAGAAGGTCAACACTAGAAAAAAAAATCAGAGATTTTTTTCCTTATAAGGTTGCATACTTTGAAGGCTACTGAGCAAGTAGAATTTTCTCTCTCATTCCCCACACAGGATGAGGAGAGACTGGTATTATTTAAAACACTCATTGGCTTTGTTCTGCAAGTAGGATGTGAGTATATTGTATGTGGACTATTGTTTTCTTTTTCCAAAGAATATGCTGCAGCAGGGAATTTCTTTCTAGAATATTGATCCTTGGAAAATTGAACCTGGAACTCATGAACTTGGAAGCACTTCTCAGGAATCTGACTTATTCTGTTTTTTTCTGACTAGATTCTGAGATTTCACAGCCTAGGGGACTAAAAATGCTTTTCCTTCTTAAAATAACTTGAAGTGCATACATGTGCTTAAACTTTCCTCTAAGACTTAGTAAGGCTGAAAATGGTTGCCTCTTGCATGTACTGCTTTTGAAGGAGAACACTAAGGAAGATCAAGTTGAAAGACAGGGAGAAACAGAGATAGAAAGAGAGACAGAAGCAAAGATTGGGACAAACATACACAGAAAGAAAACAGACACAGAAGGACACACACACACATAGAAAGAGACTATGAGACTTTCTATATCATAAAAGGGATGATTTCCTGACAGGAATCTATCATCTGAGTTTCAAAGGTAGGGAAATATTTTACTATATACAAACCCACCTCTTATAACTCATTGCATTCATTGTGAAAGGCTTCTTGGAAGAGGTATTTGAAAGATTACTGGGAAGGGACTTGGAAAACAATGCCAAGGATGGTTTTCAATACATATTGACCATTTCTGAGAATAGAAAGATATAAGGTGTCCATTAATCTCAAAACAATGCTTCTATTTTATTTAATGGGATTTATATGTAAATGTACATATATATGCTTCAAAAATTCAAATATTTTCATTCCCCTGCCCTACTTTGCCCCAGATCCATTGCAAAGTCATTCTTTTTTTAAAATTTATTTATTAGTACTTTCCCTAGTTACATTTAAAACATTTTTTGCATTTCTTTAAAATTTTTGAGTTCCAGATTCTCCTCCTTATGGCCATCTTTAGCTCCCATTAAGAAACTATAGGTGAAGTTATGCAAACCATTTCTGTAAAAGTCATGTTGCCCACCCTAATTAATATAAAACTTCAAGAAATGTAAAAGAGAGAAAGAGAGAGAGAGAGAGAGGAACAGAGAGAGAGAGAGAGAGAGAGAGAGAGAGAGAGAGAGAGAGAGAGAAAGAGAGAGAGAGAAAGAGAAATGGGGAGGAGAGAGAGGGAAAGACAGAGAAAGAGGGAAGGAAGGAGGAGAATGATTCAATCTATATTCAGACACAATGAGTTCCTTCTTTAGGTATGGATAGGATTTTTCATCACAAGTCCTTCAGAATAGTCATGGATCATTGTATTGCTGGAAACAACAAAGAACTTTACAGCTGGTCATCACATAACATTGCTATTATTTTGTATATAGTATGTTGCACTTTGCTTGAATTCATGGAGGACTTTACAGGCATTTTTTTTTTCCTGAGAGCATCCTGCTCAACATTTCCCACTGAACAATAATATTCCATGACAATCACATACCAGTTTATTCAGTCATTCCCCAATTGATGGGCATCCCTTGAATTTCTTTTTTTTCCTTAAGAAGAGAGCTGCTATAACAATGATGAGTTTGGAAATATGTATACATATATTTGATTTGCCAAGGATTTTAACATAATTAACATGTAGTGGATATCCTGCCATCTAGGGGAGGGGCGGGGAGTTGGGGGGAAAAATCTGTAACAGAAAGCTGTGTAGGGATTAATGTTGAAGAATTACCCATACATATGTTTTGCAAATAAAATAAAATTTAAAAAAAAGAAGAGAGCTGCTAGAGCTGCTACACATATTTTTGTACATCTAGATTAATTTCCTTTTTTTTAATATCTCTTTTGGTATTCATGCCTAGTAGTGGTATTGTTAGGTCAAAGGACAGCCATGAATTTATAGCCGTTTTTCTTATAGTGTAGATCTTTTAAAAATTTATCAATTGTATCATAGCTCTTATTTTTTTAAATAAATTTGAATCAGTTCCCTATATGTTTGAAAAATAAGGCCTTCTTAGATAAACTTGCTTCAAAATTCTTTTTACACTTACTGTTGCTAATCCCATGTATTCTATTCTTTCCTTTCATTATGCCCATGCTCAAAAGGGTTTTGCTACTGATCACTCCCTCCTGCAGGGTGCCCTCTCTTTTATCACCCTCCTCACTTCCCATTATCCATTCCCTTCCTATTTTCCTGCAAGGTTATATAGATTTATAAACTCATATTGAGTAAATATATTATTTCCTTTTTGAGCCAATTATGATGAGAATAGATTCACTCACTTTGTACTCACCCTCTTCCCTTCCACTGTAAAAACTTATTCTTTCCTCTTTTTATGTTGGATAATTTACACCATTTCACTTCTTTCTTTCCATTTCTCCCAGTACATTCCTCTCCCCACTCCTTAATTTAATCATTTTAAATGTTTTTCTTTTATTAATTGTTTTATTTTTTCTGGTTGTAATATATATTAACATGAAATATACATTTCTTTATGAATTATGTTGGGAGAGAAAAATCAGAGCTTAGGGAAAAACTATGAGAGAGAAAAAGGTAAAAAAAAAGACATGAACATAGCATGTGTTGATTTACATTCAATCTCCACAGTTTTCTTTCTGGATACATATGGTGTTTTCTATCCAACGTTTATTGGGATTACTTTTAATCACTGAACCATTGAAGAGAACCATTTCTTTCATAGTTGATCACAAACCATCTTACTGTTACTGTGTACAATGTATTCCTGGTTCTGCTTGATTCATTCAGCATTAGTTCATGTAAATTTCTCCAGACCTTTCTAAAGTCAATTTGTTCATCATTTTATTGAACAATAATATTCAATTACCATAAAATATCACACAACTTATTCATTTGTTGACCAACTGATGGACAACTACTCATTTTGCACTTCTTTGGCACCACAAAAAGAGATGCTAAAAACATTTTTACACAAGTGCTCTTTTATGATTTCCTTGGGATGCAGATACAGTGGTGACACTGTTGAGTCAAAAAGTATGCACAGTTTTATAGCCCTTTGGGCATAGTTCCAAATTGTTCTCCAAAATGGTCGGATCATTTCACAACTCTACCAACAATGGATTAGTGTCCCCATTTTCCCATACCCCCTCCAACATTCATCATTATCTTTTCCTGTAATCTTGGTCAAAATGAGAGGTGCACCATGGTACCTCAGAGCTGTTTTAATTTGCATGTCTCTAATCAATATTGATTTAGAGCATTTTTTCCAGGTGCTTTTAGATGGCTCTAATTTCGTCAACTGAAAATTGGCTCTTCCTAACCTTTGAGAATTTATCGATTGGGGAATGACTTGTATTCCTATAAAACTGACACTTTTTCCCCTATATTTTATTCTCTGTTTTATATTCTATATTTTAGAAATGAGATATTTATGAGAAACACTGCCTGTAAAGTTTTATTTGTGCAAAATTTTAATTTAATGTAATCAAAATTATCCCTTTTACCTTTCATAATGCTCTCTAATTCTTCTTGGTCATAAACTGCTTCCTTCTCCAAAGATCTGATAGGTAAGTTATCCTTTGCTCCCCTAATTTACTTATGGTATCACCCTTTATGTTCAAATCATGTACCCACTTTGACATGATTTTGTATGGGATATGAGATGTAGGTCTATGCCAAGTTTCTGACATATTTTCCAGTTTTCCCAGTAATTTTTGTGAAATAGTGAATTCTTATCCCAGAAGCTGGAGTCATTGACAATAATCAATATAGTCATTGATTAACCAATTAACTAATCAGTAGTCATACATGTCATATGTATCTCACCTATTCCACGTATCTACCAATTTATTTCCTGGCCAGTCCCAAATGGTATTGTTGCCAGATGTTTTATATTAGCTTAAGTGTAGTAGTGCTAGATCACTATCTTTTGTATTTTTGTTTTCATTAATTCCCTTGAAATTCCTAAACTTTTGTTCTTTCAGATGAATTTGGTTATTATTTTTTTCTGACTCTATAAAATATTTTTGGCAGTTTGATTGGTATGGCACTGAACAAGTGACCAGTTTAGGTTGACTTGTCATTTTTATTATATTAGCTCATCCTCCCCATAAACAATTGATATTTTCCCAATTGTTTTGATCTGACTTCATGTGTATGAGAAGTATTTTGTAATTGTTTTCATATAATTCCTGAGTTTGTCTTCCCAGGAAGAGACCCAAATATTTTATTTTGTCTACAGTTATTTTAAATGAAATTACTCTTTTTATCTCCTGCTGCTGGGCTTTTATAGTAATATATAGAAATGCTGATGATTTCTGTGGGCTTATTTTATATCCTGCTACTTTGCTAAAGTTGTTAATTATTTCAAGAATGTTTTTGAATTATTTTCTAGAATTCTCTAAGTATCTCATCATGTCATCTGCAAAGAGTGATTGTTTTATTTCCTCATTGCCTGTACTGATTCCTTAAATTTCTTATTCTTTTCTTATTGATAAAACCAATGTTTCTAGTACAATATTGAATAAAATAGTGGTGATAATGGGCATCCTTGTTTTATGCCTGATCTTATTGGGAATTCATTCAGATTCTCTCCATTTACAAATAACATTTGCTGTGGGTTTTAGATAGAGACTGCTTATTATTTTAAGGAAAACTCCCTTTATCCCCATATTCTTTAGTGATTTTAATTGGAATAGGTGCTTTATTTTGTCAAAAATTTTTGTGCTCCCATTGAGATTATAATATAATTTCTGTTGGTTTTGTTATTGATAAGGTCAATTATGGCAACAGTTTTCCTGATATTGAACCAGATGCATTCCTGCTATAAATCCCACTTGGTCATAGTATATTATCCTGCTGATAAGCTGTTTTAATCTCTTGCTAATATTTTATTTAAATTTTTGTATAAATATTCATTAGAGAGTTTGGTCTGTACTTTTTGTTCTATGTTTTGGCTCTTCCCAGTTTAACTATCCTTACCATAATTGTGTGATAGAAGGAATTTGGCAGGGTTTCTTCTTTACCCATTGTTCCAAATCATTTACATAGTATTGGAATTAATTATTCTTTCAATGTTTGGTAGAATTCACTTGTAAATCCATCTGGCCCTGGGAGATTTTTTCTTAGGGAATTCGTTGATGGTTTGCTTGATTTCTTTTTCTAAAATGGAATATGTAAATAATTTATTTCCTCTTCTGTTAATTGGATAATCTATATTTTTATAAATATTCAGCCTTTCAGTTAGATTATTAGATATGTTGGAATATAGTTGGGCAAAAGAGTTCCTAATTATTGCTTTAATTTCTTTTTCATTGATGATAAGTTTACTCTTTTCATTTTTGATGCTGGTAATTTGTTTTTTTTTCCCCTTATCTTTTTCTAATCAATTAAGCAAAGGTAAATTTATTTTTGTTGTTGTTTTTTACCCACAAAACCAACTTTTAGTTTTATTAATTAGTTAATTAGTTTTCTTAGTTTTGATATTTTTAATTTCTTCTTTGAGGTTCAGAATTTCTAATTTTGCATTTATTTGGGGGTTTTTATTTTGTTTTTCCTCCTAGCTTTTGGAGTTGAAGGCCCAATTCATTGTTCTCATCTTTTTTCTAGTTTATTCATGTAACTTTTATTTATTTATTTATTTATTTTGCTGAGGCAATTGGGATTAAGTGACTTGCCCAGGGTCACACACCTATGAAGTGTTAAGTTTCTGAGACCAGATTTGAACTCTGTTCCTCCTGAATTCAGGGCTAGTGCTCTATCCACTGTACCACCTAGCTGTCCCCATGTAATTATTTAAAGATATACAATTTTTCCTAAGAATTGCTTTGGCTGTGTCCCTTCAGTTTTAGTATTTTGTGTCATTACTGTCATTTTCTTGGATGAAATTATGGATTTTTTTGTGATTTGTTGTATGATCATTCATTCTTTATAATTAGATTATTTAATTTCCAATTGGTTTTTATTCTATTTTTCCCTGCAACTTTATTGAATATTACTTTTATTGTATAGTTGTCTGAAAAGCAGTATTTACTATTTATGGCTCTCTGCATTTGATTGTCAAGTTTTTATGCCCTGATACATGGTCAGTTTTTGTGTTGGTGCCATTTACTGTTGAGACAAGGTGTATTCCCTTTTGTCACTATTTAGTTTTCTCCAGAGATCTATCAAATCTAAATTTCTTAAGATTCTATTAATTTCCCTAGTTTCTTTCTTGCTTATTTTGTGGTTAGATTTGTCTGATTATTAATCAAAGATATGAACAGATAATTTCAGATGATAAAGTTAAAGCCATCTCTAGTCATGTGAAAAAATGTTCTAAATCACTATTGATTAGAGAAATACAAATTAAAACAACTCTGAGATACTACCTCACAGCTCTTAGATTATCAGGAAAAGATAATGATAAATGTTGGTGGAGGTGTGGGAAAATTGAAACACTAATACACTGTTGCTGAAGTTGTGAAATGATCCAATCATTCTGGAGAACAATCTGAAACTATGCCCAAAGGGCTATAAAACTGTGCATACCCTATGACCTAACAGTGCCATAGTTGGGCTTGTATCCCAAGGAAATCATAAAAGAGGGAAAATGACCCACATGTGCAAAAATGATTGTAGCATCTTTTTTTGTGATAGTAAAGAATTGTAAAATGAGTAAATGCCCATCAATTGGGGAATGGTGGAACAAATTGTGGAATATGAAGTTAATGGGCTATTATCATTCCATAAAAATGATTAATGAGCTGATTTTAGAAAGGCCTGGAAAGATTTACATGAACTGATCCTGAGCAAAATAAGCAGAACCAGGAATACATTGTACATAGTAATAGCAAGAATGTACAATGTTCAGCTTTGAAGGATTTGGTTCTTCTTAGTGGTTCACTGATTCAAAGCAATTCTAATAGACTTTGGACAGAAAATGTCATCTGCATCCAGAAAAATTATTAAGAGACTGAATGTAAATCAATACATGCTATGTTCACTTTGTTTCCCCTCTGATATTTCTCTCTCCTATGGTTTATCCCTTTTGCTTTGATTTTTCTCTCCCAACATGATTCATAATGTGTGTTAAATCAATCAATCAATCAATTAATTAAAAATAAAAAAGAGAACAAGGAAAAAATAGATTTGTCTGATTATAAAAAAAAAGAAGGTTAAGGTCCCCACTATTGCAATTTTTTTTATTTCTTCCTATAACTTAAAATATCTTCTCCAAGATTTTGTATGCTCTATCACTTAGTACATATACATAGAGTATCATTACTAATTCATTTTTATGGTACCCTTTAGCAAGATGTAGTTTCCTTCATTATTGCTTTTAATTAGACCTATTTTTACATTAGCTTTATCTGAGATCAGAATTGCTAAACCTGCTTTTTTTTTAACCTCAGCTGAATCATAAAAACTTGTGTTTTCACCTTTTATCTTTACTGTGTACATATCTCTTTGTTTCAATTTTTTTTTGTAAACAACATGTGGTAGGATTTTCTTTTTAAATTATATATATATTTCCTCATTTGCCTTTCTATACTTCTCTTTGAAGCCTGTGTTTGAAGATCAATGTTTTTTTTTTTTGTTTTGTTTTGTTTTGTTCTATTTTTTTCAATAGAAATTGATTCTTACTTTATTGAAGATCCATCTCCTCCCCTGAAATATGATGCTCAGTCTCACTGGCTAGTTTATTCTTGGTTGTAACCCCATGCCTTTTGCCTTCCAGAATTTGGTATTTTAACAGGCCCTTTGATCCTTTATTGTAGAAGCTGCCAGCTTCTGGGTAATCCTGACTGTTTCTCTTTCATACTTGAATTGTTTTTGCTTGGCAGTTTGAGATTTTTTTTCCTTGAGATTACAATTCTGGAGTTTTGCAACAATTCTCTTTGCTCCTGGGGTAAAGGACATCTTCCTGTGAAGCTCTGAAATGTGGCTTTGAGCCTAGTGGCCCACTGTATTTGGTGCTTAGCTATTAGCAGCACATATCTTTACCTGCTTTTCCCAGAAAACAGCCTTGTTTCACAAAGTTTTTCTTTTGAATTGGTACTAGGGGCTGCCCCATTGGTCTGCTCCACTACTGATCCAGAACCAAGGGTCTCAATTGCTGATATGTTATGTTTAAGACCCTCTCATTGACTCTCTCAGATTCCACCTGAGCCAGGCTGAACACTCCTTTCACCTCAGTGAGCCTGATCTTTCTTGAAATCTTTCCAATCTATGATGATCTGAAGAGTATTCCATCAGACTTTGTTCAGAGGCTTGATTTCATATAGTTTTCTAAAAATTTAGGAGAGCTCAAGTAGCTTGATGGCTTCATTCCAGCACCATGGCTCTGACGCCAGAACTCTATTTCATCATTTTTTTTTAAAGATATTATCCCTACATATTCAACTCACACCTGTGTCCTCTGCCTATATGTATTCCTTCAAACTGTAATAATAATAAGAAAATATCAACCTCCCATGTAGTGATATAAACAGATAAATATAGTAAATCCCTTATGGTATCACTTTCCTGATTATCTCTTTTTACTTCTCCTGAGTCCTGTATTTGAAAATCAAATTTTCCATTCAACTCTTTTTTCCCCCATTTTCCATCATGAATGTTTGAAAATTATCTATTTCATTGAATCTCCACCTTTTCCTTTGAAGAATTATGCACAGTTTTTCTATGTAGGTGATTCTTGGTTGTAATTCTACTTTCATTGCTCTCTAGAGAATCATATTCCAAGTGCTCTGATATTTTATTGTAGGAGCTGCTAAATGTTGTGTTATTCTGACTGTAGCTCCTCTATACTTGGATTATTTCTTTCTGGATTCTTGCAAAATTTTCTCCTTGAACTTGGAGTTCTGGAATTTGGCTATAATATTTCTGTGAGTTTTCATTTTAGGATCACTTTAAGGAAGTGATCAATGGATTCTTTCAATTACTATTTTACCTTCTGGTTCTAGAATATTAGGACAATTTTCCTTGATAATTTCTTGAAAAATAATAGAGAGAGGGGCAGCTAGGTGGCGCAGTGTATAGAGCACCAGCCCTGAAGTCAGGAGGACCTGAGTTCAAAACTGGTCTCAGACACGTAACAGCTGTGTGACCCTGGGCAAGTCACTTAACCCCAATTGCCTCAGCAAAAAAAAAATAAATAAAAAAATAAAAAAAAGAAAAATAATAGAGAGGCTCTTGTTTTTTGATTATGACTTTCAGATAGAAATAAATTTTGAAATTATTTCTCCTGCATCTATATTCCAGGTCAATTGTTTTCCCAATATTTCACTATTTTCTTTCTTTCTTTTTTTTGCTTTATTGTATCTTGATTTGTTACAAATTCATTAGCTTCCATTTCTTTAATTCTATCTTTCCAAATTTATTTTATTTCAAGTATTTTTTCTCCAAATTTATTTTATTTGAAGAAACAGAATAAGAAAAAAGAAAAACAGAAAAGCAATACAAAACAAAATGAAACAAAATAAAATATTATCATATGCTCAGCAGAACATCAGGGAGAATTCAAAATATATAATCACAAATTATTTATATGTGTGAATATATATTTAGTAAAAGAAATTGTGTTCATGAGTGTCTGTCTTTTCTTTACTTCCTTGTAAATTTTTCTTTTGTTCTTTCTGATGCACCATTTTTTACTTTATTTTTCTCCCTTTTAACCCCTTGACCCCCAAGCAGATTATATTAAAGAAAGGATATATTTGTACATACATATTATACATTTATATATATATATATATATATATATATATATATATATATATATATATACACAAATACACACACACACACACATAGATGAACATTTATCTCCCTTTCATTCCCCCACCTCCAAGCAAGCTACAGTTAAGATATATTTATGTATACATATGGAGTTATATACAAATATACACAAACTCACTCATGTATACCCCACATACAGATACATTTCCTATCCCTACAGATTCTTTCATTAAATTCTGCTCTATAACTTGGCTTATTATTACTTAATCTCCCTCCACTCAGGGATCCCTCTCTTGTCTTCTTCCCTCACTCTTTGCTTCTCCATCTACCCATCCCTTCCTGCCTGATTTCTTTATAGATTTTGGTGAGTGCTATATAATTCATGGCATATATGTACTACTGCCTATTGAAACCATTCTTATGTGAGTAGGTTTTCAGAACTATGAGCCTTCCTCCCCCTCTAATGCTTCTATATCTGTTCTTCCTCTGCACCTCATTTATATAACATGATTATTACCTTTACTCTGCCAATCTTTCTTTTGAACCTAACTTATTGATCTTAAAGGATACATTTCCGATTTTATTTTATTTTATTTTTTTAATTAAAGCTTTTTTATTTGTATAACATATGTATGGGTAGTTCCCCAGCATTGATCTTTACAAAGCTTTCTGTTACAAATTTTACCCCCTGGTCCCCTCCTTTCCCCTAGATGGCAGGAAGTCCACTACATGTTAATAAAGTTGAAGTACTTGACAAGTTATACAAGAAAAATCCTATCTACAAGAAAAAAAAAAAGAAAATCAGAGAAAGGAAACAAAATGTAAGCAAACCTCCATAGAGAGCATGAAAATGTTATGTTGCGGTCCATATTTCATATCCCTCTCTCTGGGTGTATATGGTTTTCTTCAGTGAACAATTGGAACTGGTTTGAGACAATTCTTTGTTGCAGAGAGCCATGTCCATCAGAATTGATCATCATGTAATATTGTTGTTGCTGTGTATAATGATCTCCTGGTTCTGCTCATTTCACTCAGAATCAGCTCATGCAAGTCTCTCCAGGCCTCTCTGAAATCATCCTGCTGGTCATTTCTTACAGAGCAATAATATTCCATAACATTCATATACCATAATTAATTCAGCCACTCTCCAATCGATGGGCATCCCTTCAGTTTCCAGTTTCTAGCCACTACCAAAAGGGCTGCCACAAACATTCTTGCACATGTGGGTCCCTTTCCCCCCTCTAAGATCTCTTTGTGATATAGGCCCAATAGAAACACTGCTGGGTCAAAGGGTATGCACAGTTTGATAACTTTTTGAGCATAGCTCCAAGTTACTCTCCAGAATGGTTGGATCCGTTCACAGTTCCACCAACAATGTATTAGAGCCCCAGCTTTCCCATAGCTTCTCCAACATTCATCACTATCTTTTCCTGTCATTTTAGCCAATCTGACAGGGGTGTAGTGGTACCTCAGAGTTGTCTTAATTTGCATTTCTCTGATCAATAGTGATTTGGAGCAACTTTTCATATGACTAGAGATGGTTTTAATTTCATCATCTAAAAATTGTCTGTTCATGTCCCTTGACCACTTATCTATTGAAGAGTGGCTTGAATTCTTATATATATATGAGACAATTCTATATACATTTTAGAAATGAGGCCTTTATCATAAACATTAAATGTAAAGATGATTTCCCAATTTGATGCTTCCCTCCTAATCTTGTCTGCATTAGCTTTGTTTGTACACAAACTTTTTAACTTAATATAATCAAAATTATCCATCTGGTGTTCAATTAGGAGTTCCAGATCTTCTTTGGACATAAATTTATTCCATCTCCACAGGTCTGAGAGGTAAACTATACCATGTTCCTCTAATTTGCTTACAATATCACTCTTTATATCTATATCATGAACCCATTTAGACTTTACCTTGGTATGTGGTGTTAGGTGTGGGTCAAGCCCTAATTTCTTCCACACTAGTTTCCAATTTTCCCAACACTTTTTGCCAAATAGTGAGTACTTATACCAGAAGCTGGCATCTTTGGGTTTATCAAACACTAAATTGTCAAAGTTATTGCCTAGATTGTTCTGATAATCTATCCTATGCCACTAATCGACTACTCTATTTCTTAGCCAGTACCAAATGATTTTGATGACCGCTGCTTTATAATATAGTTTTAGATCTGGTACAGCAAGGCCACCTTCATCTGCCTTTTTTTTCATTAATCCCCTTGAAATCCTTGACCTTTTGTTCTTCCAAATGAACTTTGCTACTATTTTTTCTAGATCTGTAAAATAATTTCTTGGGAGTTTGATTGGTATGGCACTAAATAACTAGATTAGTTTGGGTAGTATTGTCATTTTTATTATATTCGCTCTGCCTACCCATGAGCACTTAATGTTTTTCCAATTAATTAGGTCTGATCTTATTTGTGTAGAAAGTGTTTTGTAGTTTAGTTCACATAGTTTCTGACTTTTCCTTGGCAGATAGATTCCCAAATATTTTATCCTATACTCTGTTATTTGGAATGGAATTTCTTTTTGTAACTCTTGCTGCTGAACTTTGTTGGTAATATATAAAAATGCTGATGATTTATGTGGATTGATTTTGAATCCTGCAACTTTACTAAAGTTGTGAATTGTTTCTAGTAGTTTTTTAGTTGAGTCTCTAGGGTTCTCCAAGTATACCATTGTGTCAACTGCAAAGAGTGATAATTTGGTTTCTTCATTACCTAATCTAATTCCGTTTATCTCTTTTTCTTCTCTTATTGCTAAAGCTAACATTTCTAATACAATATTAAATAGTAATGGTGACAGTGGGCAGCCTTGTTTCACTCCTGATCTTATTGGGAATGGTTTTAGTTTGTTTCCATTACATATGATGCTTGCTGATGGTTTTAAATAGATGCTACTGATCATTTTAAGGAAAAGCCAATTTATTCCTATACTCTCTAGTGTTTTCAATAGGAAAGGGTGTTGTATTTTATCGAATGTTTTTTCTGCATCTATTGAGATAATTATATGCTTTTTGTTAGTTTGGTTATTAATATAATTAATTATGCTGATAGTTTTCCTAATATTGAACCAGCCCTGCATCCCTAGTATAAATCCTACTTGGTCATAGTGTACTATCCTGGGGATGCCTCTCTGTAATCTCATTGCTAATATCTTTTTTAAAATTTTTGCATCAATATTCATTAGGGAAATCGGTCTATAGTTTTCTTTCCCTGTTTTCACCCTACCTGGTTTAGTTATCAGCACCACATTGGTCTCATAGATGGAATTTGGCAGTATACCTTCTGTCCCTATTTTCTCAAATATTTTGTATAGTTTTCGAATTAATTGTTCTTTGAATGTTTGGTAGAATTCACATGTAAATCCATCTGGCCCTGGAGATTTTTTCTTAGGGAGTTGGTTAATAGCTTGTTCTATTTCTTTTTCTAAAATGGGGCTATTTAAATAATTTATTTCATCTTCTGTTAACCTGGGCAATCAATATTTTTGTAGATATTTCTCCATTTCATTTAGATTATCAAACTTACTGGCATAAAGTTGGGCAAAGTAACTTCTAATTATTGCTCTAATTTCCTCTTCATTGGAGGAAAGTTCTCCCTTATCATTCTTGAGAGTAACTAACTAAAGGCTTATCTATTTTGTTGGTTTTTTCATAGAACCAACTCTTAGTTCTATTTATTAATTCAATAGTTTTCTTATTTTCAATTTCATTAATTTCTCCTTTTATTTTTAGAATTTCCAATTTGGTATTTAATTGAGGGTTTTCAATTTGTTCTTTTTCTAGTTTTTTCAATAATAAGCCCAATTCATTGATCTTTTCTTTCTCTATTTTATGCAAGTAATCATCTAGAGATATAAAATTGCCCCTTACAACCGCTTTGGCCATAGCCCACAAATTTTGGTATGTTGTCTCATTATTGTCATTCTCCTGGATGAAATTATTGATTGTGTCTATGATTTGCTCTTTCACCCATTCATTCTTCAGGATTAGATTATTTAATTTCCAATTAACTTTTGGTCTATTTTCTCCTGGCCTTATATTACATGTGACTTTTATTGCATCATGATCTGAAAAGGATACATTTACTATTTCTGCTTTTCTAC
>JAJPUD010005886.1:38242-49848 GCA_023553655.1 Myrmecobius fasciatus
TAATTGTTCTTTGAATGTTTGGTAGAATTCACATGTAAATCCATTTGGCCCTGGAGACTTTTTCTTAGGGAGTTGGTTAATAGCTTGTTCTATTTCTTTTTCCAAAATGAGGCTATTTAAATAATTTACTTCCTCTTCTGTTAACCTGGGCAATCTATATTTTTGTAGATATTCCTCCATTTCATTTAGATTATCAAACTTACTGGCATAAAGTTGGGCAAAGTAACTCCTAATTATTGCTCTAATTTCCTCTTCATTGGAGGAAAGTTCTCCCTTATCATTCTTGAGAGTAACTAACTAAAGGCTTATCTATTTTGTTGGTTTTTTCATAGAACCAACTATTAGTTCTATTTATTAATTCAGTAGTTTTCTTATTTTCAATTTCATTAATTTCTCCTTTTATTTTTAGAATTTCCAATTTGGTATTTAATTGAGGGTTTTCAATTTGTTCTTTTTCTAGTTTTTTCAATAATAAGCCCAATTCATTGATCTTTTCTTTCTCTATTTTATGCAAGTAATCATCTAGAGATATAAAATTGCCCCTTACAACCGCTTTGGCCATAGCCCACAAATTTTGGTATGTTGTCTCATTATTGTCATTCTCCTGGATGAAATTATTGATTGTGTCTATGATTTGCTCTTTCCCCCATTCATTCTTCAGGATTAGATTATTTAATTTCCAATTAACTTTTGGTCTATTTTCTCCTGGCCTTATATTGCATGTGATTTTTATTGCATTATGATCTGAAAAAGATGCATTTACTATTTTTGTCTTTCCACATTTGATTTTGAAGTTTTTATGCACTAACACATGGTCAATTTTTGTATAAGTTCCATGGACTGCTGAGAAAAAGTAAACTCCGTACTGTCTCCATTAAATTTTCTCCATAGATCGATCATACCTAACTTTTCTAACAATTGGTTTATTTCCCTAGTTTCTTTCTTGTTTATTTTGTAGTTTGATTTATCTAATTCTGAGAGAGCAAGGTTGAGATCCCCCACTAGTATCGTTTGGCTGTCTATTTGTTCTTGCACCTCTCTTAATTTCTACCCTAGAAATTTGTGTGCTATTGCACTTGGTGCATATATATTTAGTATAGATATTGCTACATTATCTATGGTACCCTTTAATAAAATATAGTTTCCTTCCTTATCTCTTTTGATTAGATCTATCTTGGCTTTTACTTGATCTGAGATAAGGATTGCTACCCCTGCTTTTTTTTGTTCACCTGAAGCATAATAGGTCCTGCTCCAGCCTTTTACCTTCATCCTATATGTGTCACTATGTTTTAGATGTGTTTCTTGTAGACAACATATTGTGGGATTCTGGTTTTTAATCCAGTCTGATATCTGCTTCCCCTTTATGGGAGAGTTCATCCCATTCACATTCACAGTTAGAATAACTAATTCTTCATTTCCTGCCATCTTATTTACCCAAGTGATGTTTTTTCCTTTCCTTTCCCCTTTCTCCCTTCACCCCTCCACAGAACCTTGCTTTTGATGACCCCCTCCCCCGAACAATCCACCACCCTTTAGATCTCCTCCCCCTTTTTTACTCCTTTCCCCTGATTCTTCTATTTTCCCTTCTATTAGTTTATCCCTTCCTTTTCCTCTTTTCACTCCCACTTCCCTCTAGCAACAGACAAGTTTCTATGTGAAATCAAGTGTGTGATATACACTTTTAGAACCCAACCTGATAAGAGTAAGATTTACACACTGCTCATCTCCCTTCCCTCTTTTTCTCAATTATATTACTTTTTCTTTGCCTCTTCAAGAGATTTTACCTTGTTTTTACCTCCTTTTTTTAGATCTTATTTTACCACTTTTTCCCTCTTTTCCCCATTATGATAACCTTTCCCTTTCTAGTTTTCTTTTTCATATTATCAAAGTAATATCTAGTGAATTATACCCCCAAACTTTAAATATCCCCATAGGAGAAATAAAGTTCTCAAGAGTCCTTTCCTTTTTTACCTTTTTATGCTGCTCTTGAGTTCTGTGTTTGGATGTTGAATTTTTTTGTTCAGATCTGGTCTTTTCATTAGAAATAGGCGAAATTCACCTATATCATTGAATGATCATCTTCTTCCCTGGAGGATTATTCTCATTCTAGCTGGATAGGTTATTCTTGGCTGTAATCCAAGTTCCTTTGCCTTTCAGAATATCTGGTTCCAGGCCCTTCGATCCTTCAATGTGGAGGCTGACAGATCCTGTGTGATTCTAATTATTGATCCTCGGTATTTGAATTGTTTCTTTCTATCTGCTAGCAGAATCTTTTCCTTGGTTCTATAGTCCTGAAATTTAGCCACGATATTCCTTGGGATTTTAATTTTGGTGTCTCTTTCAGGAGGTGATCAGTGAATTCTTTCAATGGTGATTTTGCCTTCTGATTCTACAATCTCAGGGCAGTTTTCTTTCAGGATTTCCTGGAAGATAGTGTTTAGATTCTTTTTTCATCATGCCTTTCAGGAAGTCCAATAATCCTTAGATTGTCTCTCCTAGATCTATTTTCCAAGTCAGTTGTTTTTCCTAGGAGATATTTCATATTTTCTTCTAATTTGTCATTTTTTTTGTTTTTGTTTGACTGATTCTTGAAGTCTTATTGAGTCATTCACTTGCATTTGTTCAATTCTTATTTTTAAAGTGTTGTTTTATTCAGTTGCCTTTTTAAGCTTCTTTTGTAACTGGCCAATTTGTTCATTGCACTCTTTTTCCACTTCACTAATTTTATTTTTCAATAAATTCGTGTCTTTATCATATCTCTTTTCGAGGGCTTCTTGCACTGACTGTAGTTTATTTTCCCATTTATCCTCCAGCTCTCTTTTGAGGTTCTTTATGCAATCTTCCAGAAAGGCCTTCTGAAAAGGGGACCAGTGATCGTCCTTAATAACATCCTCTGGAGTTTTGTCTAAAGGAACCTCAAGATCTGGGGTTAGCCCTTCTTTGTCTAGATAAAAGCTGTCTATGGTGAGAGCTCTCTTTGGCTTTTTCATTCTTTTTTAGACAGTGTGTGTATCTCTTTAAGGTTCGGAAAAATGGTGGCTGAAGCTCTTTGCCCTGGGGCAATTTGTCAAATAAACTTAAGGTGCTGGGCTGGTGGGGGCTAGGACTAAGTCATAATTACTCCTTAAACAAGCCAAGTCTGCCAGAACACCTGCCCCCAACCAGGGCAGAGTGCCTCAGATAAACTCCAGGTGTTTGGAGTTTGGAGTTTGGAATTTGGAGTTTTTGCCACAATGAGATGAGTCCCACCCTCACTTCCAGCCTACACCACTCTTTATCCCTCTGTCTGAGTTAGACAGACCTGATGTGAAGTTCTTCAGAGATATCAGCAAGCAGTGTCCAAGTATTTCTGAATTAGTTGACTTGAAGATCAGTTCAGAGGCTTATTTTATTGTTGATTTGAGAGAAGATTGGAGGAGAATGCAGAGTCACATTTTCACTCTGCCATCTTGGCTCCGCCCCCTTAATAGCCACATTTCCAATTTAAAAAAAATATAAAAATATTTTTTCCATGTTTAAACAGTTTGTTCATGTTGAGTTCCTTAAAATTGCTCTTTGATATTGAATCATTATGGGAACAACCTGCTAGTGACTGCTAGAGATCTAATTCTGACCAGCAGAATAGATCTCTTTATGGGAGGGGATGATAACAATACAAGGAGACTGAGAAGCAGTTGCATCCTCTGACCTGTCTCCTCTTCCCTTTACCTCTGATTTATTTCCTTCCCAATTCACAAGCAACATCTGCATCAGTAAAGGCTTATTTGCAATTCCTTCAAGTGTGTTATGATTCACACTGTGGGGGCTTTTGTAAAATGGATCTGTCCCTTAATGATACGGTCCCCTTTACCACTTTAAAGGCTTTCTGGGTTTCACACTTAGGTGTGTCCTTAACGTTGAATCTTATATTTTAAATTTTCTGTCATGTTCAGTCCTGAAAATCTGCAGGTTCATTCAATGTCTGTTTTTTCTCATTGAAAACTATAAATAAATTTTCTGTACTTTATATTTTTGGTCACAGGCCTAGTTCTTTTAATTTTCTGTAGATATGATTCCAAGACCTGTAATCTTTAATTATAGCTGCTGATAAATCTTGTACAATTCTAATTGTAGCTCCAGTGTATTTGAATTGTTTTATTCTTACTTCTTGCAAAACTTTCTTTTCCAGCTGAATGTTTTGAAATTTGGCAGTGATATTCCTATGTATTTTCCACAAAAGATCTCTTTGAAGTGGTGATCCATGGATTTTTCTATTTCTATTTTCTCCTTAGATTCTATCACTCCAGGGCAATTTTCAAGGATTATTTCCCACATTATTGTGCCAAGATTCTCTTTTTGGTGCCAACTTTCTAGCATTTACATTTCCATTTATTTTTATGTTTTCTCTTCTTGTTCTGGCCTACAGATCTGTTATTTTTCTTATAAGATGTTTCACATTCTATTCTTTTTCTCATTCTTCTATAATTTGTTTTGTTACTTCTTGTTCTCTTATAGCTTCACTGGTTTCATCTTGTCTGATTCTAATTTTCAAAGAGTTATTTTCATCTTTGAGATACTGTACCTCCTTTTCTAATTGGTTAATTTTTTTCATAATCTTGTTTTTCTTGTATAGTTTTAATTTTTTTCTTTGGGTTTTCCTCAGTGTCTTTCATTTGATTTTAAACCATGAGCTCCTTCATCTTGCAAGTGCTTATAGACAGCAGTGCTTCCTGACTCACTGATTTTACACTACCCTGGTACTGGTTTCTTCTCCCCCAGGGCCACTTTTTAGCAGCAGAGTTGGGCTTGGCATTCCCAGTCAGCCATGGTTTACTCTTTCCTCCTGGGCTTAAACCTCCAGTTGACAATCTGGGAGGTCAAAGTCTCCGTGTTTCTTGCTGAGGCTCCAGCCAAAACTAGGTAGCCCGAGGGATCCTCATTTGATTTTCCTGTGGAGCTAGCCTGGAGATATTTGCACTTCAGACAGGTTAATCCTGACTCTGAGTCTTTCTTCAGATATTCTTGGGTTGTATCAGGAGGACCCATGTTCTCCCTCAAGTCTTCTTGGTTTTTCACCAGTCTAAGTTCACCTAGAGGCACAAATTCCTTCTTTTTGTGGGGCAAATTGGGAGAACTTGAAATTTACCAATTACAATTACTCCACCATTTTCCCAAAATTCTCCCTTAATTCTATTTTTTAAGGAATTGTTTTCCTCAGTTAGTTTTTGTACCTCCTTTTCCAAATGGCCAATTTTACTTTTTAAGGCATTCTTCTCATTAGGTTTTTGTATTTCCTTTTGTACTTCTCTCAATTATTTACTTAATTTTTCTCTTACTTGACTTTAAATATCTCTTTTGAGCTCTTCCATGTCATGAGCCAAATTCTATTTTTCTTGGAAGCTTTGAATGTAAAAGCTTTGACTTTGTTATCTTCTTAGTGTGTGTTTTTATCTTTATTGTCATCCTAGTAACTATTTATGGTCAGAAACTTTTTTTATTGTCTGCTCATTTTCCTAACTTACAATTTGACTTTTAACTTTTTGTTAGAGTAGGGTTCTGTTTCTAGGGTGGAGAGTACACTGCCCCTCTCTTCAGGGATTTTGTGCAGCTATTTTCAGATGTCCTTCTAGAGATCTGATCACAAGCACTATTTTCTGCCCTTGAACTATTTTTATTTTTTTGGTTAGGCAATTGGGGTTAAGTGACTTGCCCAGGGTCACACAGGTAGGAAGTGTCTGAGACCAGATTTGAACTCAGGTCCTCCTGACTTCAGGGCTGGTGCTCTAACCACTGTGCCACCTAGCTGCCCCTGCCCTTGAACTATTAAAAGTGATCCTGCACCACTGCAGCTGAAAGTTCTAGTGTGCTACAGTAACAGAGTCCTATTTTTCTGACTAAAGGGCCAGGAGCTGGGGCTATGCTGAGATTGCATGCTGGATTTCCAGCCCATTGCCACAGGTATTCTCCTGTGACTTCCAAGTCGTCTCTGGTGTCCTCAGGCCAAGAGTTCTAGGTACCATCACTGATACAGATTCAGAGGTCCCACCTTGCTGACACTGGAGCCAGGGCTGCTCTTAGCAGCCTGCACTGAGTTCCCACCCTGATTCCACAGACCTTTTCTGCTGATCTTCCAAGTATTTTTTTGGTGTCTTTAGACTGAAAGATCTGAAAGCTACCAGTACTGCCATTGATTCAGAAGTTGAGATTGGGCCTGTGTCCAGACGGCCTGCATCTGGACTGCATGCTGGACTTCCATCCTGCCGTCACAAATATTTTCTGTTGACTTCAGCTAGAAAGTATTCTTCTCTGTCTTTTTTGGGTATTTTGATGCTTTAAAATTTGTTTAGAGTCATTATTTAAAAGAATTTGGAGCAGTTTCAGGGAGAGGTTGGGTAAATTGCTATCTTTATTCCATCACCTTGGCTCTGTCACCTGCAAAGTCACTTTTGAAATGTCTAAACTTTCATCTTTGGATTCTGTCTTGGTAGGAGCAGATGATGTATAAAAAATTGCTGACCTTCATAAGATCCAAAATTCATTATTGATACTGGGTTAAACTTGTGTCACTGTTAGTGACATACATATTGTGGTACTCCAGGAAATATATTTAATATTCTATTTTTTTAATCTAAAAATTCTTTTTTTCAGTAGATGCCTCATTTTGTTTCTGTTTAGTTTTTGTTTATTTTCCAAAGGACATATAATATTAAATAAGTTTTGCTATTTATATAGTAACATCTAAACTATGAATATAATAATAGCATTTAATGAAGCAGAACCTGATGGAAGAATCTCAATTTTTTTTAATATTGATACTTTATATTTTTTAAAAAATTAATCATTTCTTAGTAATATGTGGAAATTCAGGATTTCCATGCGCCACTTTGCATGGGGACCCTCTGTAGAAGAAACTTCAGAAACACTACAACATATCCTTCTGGTATAACTTCCAAAAACACAGGACCTTATAGTATGAAGAGGGATCATTCAATCTGCATTGCATATACAATATTTGGAACCCTTTGGGTCCTTAAGAATGTTATATAATTCCAAATAATTTTAATATACAAATGAATATTGAATGCCAAGTTTATCAGTCTTCAATGGTCTGGGAGAGGAAAGGACATATTATTCATGATCTTGGCCATCACATGATTCACAATATATTTTTAGAAGTTGAAAATAAATATCATTCTATGCATTAGTTTTATGAAAGTTTTCCATTAGTACATGGGATTCTGAAGACTTACACTTGGAATGCCAAAAACATATATGCTAAATCTTCTGTGAAGACACTCCTTATTTTGACAATTTACATGAAGTAGTCTTTTGATCAGGTTAAGATTCAGTTTTTTACTCCAATCTGTGTTCTTCATTCCCATGTAGCCACTCAAAAATATAAAGGCCCAATTTTAAAATGCTTTGTGAATATTTTTTAAAAAACCAAAATAAAATACTGGAGATGAGTTGGAATAATATGCTTTGACTTAAAGGCCAGAGGATTAGAAGTAAAATGAACTTTAGAAGTCACATAGTATTCCAGTTCCTCATTTTTACTGATGAAGAAACTTAAGACCCAGAGATGTTGAGCAGTTTATTCAAGGTCATAAAGGTTAGCAAATTTTGGAACAGTACTCTGACTCCAAGACCACTGCTCTTTCCATTTTATACCACTAACTGTATCATCAAAGAGATGAAAAAGCTAATTCTTTTCATTTGAATTTTTTGTTTTTTTTCCCCTCTAATCTTATTTGTGAGATTCACATAATTGTTTTAGAGAAAACAATATTGCTTTTATATCATAAGTCAAGTTATCAGTATTTCTTACTAAATTAAAATAAATGAGATCCCAAACTATTTACAGGATATTTGTTTTAATTTCCAAGTTTGTTTTGATGCCAATGACGCTGTTCTTTGCACCTCTTTTATTTTTACATATTATGTTATTTTAATTGAATGATTTAGAACTCAAACCTGACATGGGGAAAAATGACTGAACCACTGAGTTTGGAGTATGTTTCCAATAATCTCAGTTTATCTTCTTCTATCTGAAAGTAAACACCTATGATGTCAATGAGAGAATGGGTTATTGACCAATTGCACATTAATCTTGTAGCCTACAATCAACAGTACATCATTCATCATTTACTTCTGGAGAGTTTTAACCTTGCCCTATGATAATATAATGCCCCTCACCCCAAACTTCTAACTGCATCAGTGAAAATCTCTATTTGTTTAGCATTGTGACACATTACTTATTATTAGAAATAAGAGATAAGCTAAAACTGTCAAGAGGCAGTTGGAGTTTTGCAGCTCTGGTTTATGTAGTACTAAAACATCCTTTAGAAAAGCCAACATCATAGTTAATTAACCAGCTTTTCTTTCTCTATAATCCCAAATAATTAACTTTTTTCTTTACTGAATGTGTTGTTTTGATATAATTTGATTATTTTGGTAACTGTAGGAATTCTGTGATGGAATGTCAAACCTATGTTTGAGAGCATTTTTCACACATATAATATTGTGAGAGGCATATTGGTATGATGGATGGAGAGTGAATCTCTAAGTCAAAAGACCCTATGTCCAAATCCTGCCATTGTCATATACTGACTGCACAACCTTGAGCAAGCCACACAAGCCACACTCAAATTTTCAGGCAACAATTTTAAAACTAACTTCAGAGAAGATGCTGATATTAAGAGGCAGAGAACATTCCCTTATACTGAATTCCTCTTTCCAGCAAAATCATACATATGGTGTAAAACAAAAATTTTATGCTGAGGGCTGTGCTAGCCATTGCAGTTACAAGGACAAAATTTAAAACAATCACAGGATGCAAAATGCTGTCAAATAAATACATATATGATTATTTGAGGAGAAAAAAACACAGGGAAGATGTGTTGGTTTGATTTTCTCTTCTAGTTGGAAGTCATACCTTGTTCTATTTATTTAGGAGAGAATGTGATGGATTGAGTGACCCAAATGCCTAAATAATTTAGTTTTCATTCTTGGTGTAACTTTTATTCGCTATAAATAAAATGCATAAGTTTTCTGTTTTCTATTTGATCCAATTTGAGTTTTCATTGTATTGTATGCCTTGTTATCATATAGATGACCAGAAATTTTGTACATCCTTCTTTGTAGGCTTCCTATCTCACTCTCTCTTCTCTGATTTCTTTGCTTCTTAAATCTCTGTAGTAAAGTTTCTGATTGATGTTGAATTATTTATTTTGTTCTTTGGTCTACTTTTCTTCCTGACAGTTTAAAATTTTGATTGTTTTTAATTACTGACAAAGAGAACCTAGAATTTCTGATATACATTGTTTTCCTTTCTGCCTATTTCTTTTAGGTTGTTTTTAACTGGAAAATATATCATTCTACTTTCAAACTTTATCTGAATATTGATTTAATCTTCCAATAAATGCCTGTGTGAATATTTAATATTTTTCTGGTGACTTTTGCCATGGTAGCTTGTCTTTTCTTAAGGGTATATCTTTATGGTTCTACCTTTTCTCCCTTGGTCATTACTATGGCAAGGTTACCACATAGAAGTCTGTGTTCAGGTCTTGAAATGTTTTTATACTTCTGTAAAAAATTGTGATAAAATCACTTTTTCCATAATGGACATAGTAGAAAGCAGTTTTTAAAATTACTGTTTTGGCATAAGTTTTCTACTAGTTAAATTTATGCCATCAATATAAAATTTTTTTAAAAAGAAATCCATTCTCAATATGCCCATCTCTTTCTCTCTCTCTCTCTCTCTCTTTTTTTTTTTTTTGCTTTTTGCTAAGGCAATTGGGGTTAAGTGACTTGCCCAGGGTCACACAGCTAGGAAGTGTCTGAGACCAGATTTGAACTCAGGTCCTCCTGACTTCAGGGCTGGTGCTCTATCCACTGTGCCACCTAGCTGCCCCATGCCCATCTCTTTTCCCATCAATTGGAGAGTGGCTGAATAAATTATGGTATATGAATGTTATGGAATATTATTGCTCTGTAAGAAACGACCAGCAGGACGATTTCAGAGAGTCCTGGAGGGACTTGAATGAACTGATGCTGAGTGAAATGAGCAGAACCAGGAGATCATCATACACAGCAACAACAGTATTACATGATGATCAATTCTGATAGACATGGCTCTCTGCAACAAAGAATTGTCTCAAACCAGTTCCAATTGTTCACTGAAGAAAACCATATACACCCAGAGAGAGGGAAATGAAATATGGACCACAACGTAACATTTTCATGATCTCTATTGACATTTGCTTGCATTGTGTTGCCTTTTTCTGATTCTTTTTTTTTTCTTGTAGATAGGATTTTTCTTGCATAACTTCTCAAGCATTTCAACATTATTAACATGTAGTGGACTTCCTGCCATCTAGGGGAGGGGAGGGGACTGGGGGTAAAATTTGTAATGGAAAGCTTTGTAAAGATCAATGTTGGGGAACTACTCATACATATATTATACAAATAAAAAGCTTTAATAAAAAATCATTTGAGATGTTGGTGCTGTTTTATCATATATTAAGGGGCAGAGCCAAGATGGTAGAGAGCAAACATGACTCTCTGTGACCCCCTCTGATCTTCCCTCAAACCAATAGCAGATTAAGCCTCTAAACTGTTTTTTGAGTCAAAGTGCCCCCCAAATATTTGGTGTACAACACATTCCCAGAACAATTTACCTTGGAAGAACGTCAGAACAGGTCTGTTTCAAACAGGCAGAGGGACAGTCTATCCAGCTTAGACTGTAATGTGGGGAGACCAGGGCAGGAAGACAGGGCCGGGAGTCAGAGCATTGCAATTTCTAAGCATCTGGGAAGCTTTTGTGAGCCTCTTAGGCCACTCTGCCTTGGTTGCAAGCAGGTGGTTTGGCAGATTTGCCTTTTGTAAAAGGCAAATTGTAAACCACTAAACCCAAAAAGAATGCTAGACCTAGCCCTGATTACCCAGCACCTGAAATCAATCAACAGAACTGCCCCAGGGCAAAGTAAAGCAGCTGTCATTACTTTGCTTTCAACTGACCTCAAGCCTTAAAAAATGAATAAAAACAAAAAAGAACTCTCACCATAGACAGTTATTATGGAGAGAGAGAACAGATCTCAAATCCTGAGGTGTGTAAAGTTAAAGCAACTCCAGAGGAAGCCATAAAGGGAGACATAAGCTGGTCCCCATTCCACAAGGCTTTCCTGGAAGATTACATAAAGAAGCTTAAAAGAGAATTAGAAGAAAAATGGGGAAATGAAATGAGATCATTGCAAGAAGGAATGGAAAAAGCATATAATGCCCTACAAAAGAGATATGAAAAAGACATCAATTCACTGAAAAACAAAATTTGTGGAATGGAAAAAGAATGTAATGAGCAAAACAATAAAAATTAAATTGGCCAATTAAAAAAAAGTTAAAAAAAGATAACAAGAAAATAATACACTAAAAATTAGAATTGAAAAAATGGAAGTGAATGACTCAATAAGACTTCAGAAATCAGTCCAACAAAAAGAAAAAAACATGAAAAAATAGAAGAAAATATGAAACATCTCCTAGGAAAAACAACTGACTTGGAAAATAGATCTAGGAGAAACAATCTAAGGGTTATTGGACTTCCTGAAAGCCATGATGAAAAAAAGAATGTA
>JAJPUD010005886.1:50248-77251 GCA_023553655.1 Myrmecobius fasciatus
TGTGTGTGTGTGTGTGTGTGTGTGTGTGCGCATGTATATGTATGTATGGTCACACTTTTTGTGTTATTTGCTCATTTCCCCAACCTATTAATTGACTTTTAAGTTTTTGCTAAAATAGGTTTTTTTCCAGGGTGGAGGGTGCATTATCCCAAGCTTCAGGTGTTTTGTGTAGCAGAGATACTTCTATGGACCTGTGAGTTTTCAATTCTTCCAAGGTGGTATAATTTAAGGACAGGTGTTTACTATTATCCTACTCTGTGCTGTGTTCTGTAAGTGACTGCAAGCACTCTATTCTTCCCTGAAATTGAGGAGAATTCTTGTTTTACTGTAGCCAAGATCTCTTGTGTGCTAGTGCTCCTCCTCACCCTGGAATTTCTGCTTACAAATGCAACCTGGATCTAATTATGGACAAAACTATAGAGTCCTTCCTTAGTGCTAGCAAAGAGACCTCTCTATTCTCCTTCTTTTTTATTGTTCAACCTCTTTACCATTTGTGCGCTGAGAACTCCAGAAGTATCTGCTGCCACTGCTGATTCAGTGGCTCTAATCACAGATTGCTGAGGCTTGGTATTTATTAGGACTTGAATTTATTTAGAGATTTTCACTACTTTTAATAGGTTTGACTGATAGGAGAGATAAGGGAAGACCCTCAAACTGGGCTTTAAGATTAACAATAGTATAAGAAAGCACCCTTCCCACTAATAAAGGCATGTTGCTGTATTCCTTTCCAATTATCAAATTTTTGTGATTTGTGATGTGATTTGAAAATCTTTCCAAGACTAGCAAATTTTTTACTTCCTTTTTTGTTAGTGGTTGAGATAGCTTAGTTGGTTTAGTATCTGAGCCTATCTCTCTAAATACAATTGACTCATTATTACATTTAATTTCATGTGGGTTTTGTTGTCAATATTGATGTAGAAAATGAAGTCAGGTAACAAGCTTAGAGCAAGATATTTGTGTGGCTCACATATAGTAGTATCCCAATAAAAGTATTTTGTTGGTGATGATGATTATA
Source organism: Myrmecobius fasciatus (assembly GCA_023553655.1). Classification (NCBI taxonomy): domain Eukaryota; kingdom Metazoa; phylum Chordata; class Mammalia; order Dasyuromorphia; family Myrmecobiidae; genus Myrmecobius; species Myrmecobius fasciatus. Next base: position 51,264 of record JAJPUD010005886.1, read on the forward strand.
GATTCTTTACTAAATGACTCTTGTCGTTTTATAGTCACCTAAGAAAGATTCCCCTCCCCTAAATTTAACTGATACCTCTGCTACAAAACAACTACAAGGTGTGACATTTTAAAATGTTCCAAAATCTGTGCTTGGCCCTCAGTTTTGGACACCATATGCCAATGGCTTTGTTAAAGGTTTTACATCAAATTATATTTTCCCTGCTGGTTTTTATACAGATGTATTTCTCTCAATGTCTAGAAAATAAATATTGCGATGGGTCAGTACTACCTAGCATATATTCTATTCAGTGGTGATATGTATGTATGTATGTATGTATTTTTTAATAATACGTTTCAAACATTTAGACAGCTGAGTGTTAGACCATAGCACTAATTTGGGAAAGTATACAGGGGACAAAAGATATTTTGAGAATTGTGGTAAAGCATGATTAGACTCAATAAAACAGTGGACAACTCTCTTTAGAAGGAATGAATGCTTTTTAGAAGTTAGAAAATGTCTTTCTGTACACATGTTTTTTTGACTCCTTTAAAGGCAGTATTTTATGTGAATATGCAATCAGGCATTTCAATACCCATTTTGAAAATAGGATTGGGCTTTTATAAAATGGATATGTCATAATATTTCTTCCAGGTGGGTCTGAATGCATTTCTGAACTAACAATATACAAATGTATTTCCTTTTCCCTTTGGCTTGACATCCTGCAGCTCTTATTAAGGGAACTGATATAGCGCAGGAGACTTTTACAAAAGGTAGGAGGGAATAATTTCTGCCAAAACTAAGACATAACATCAGTTTTGAAGAAAGAAAAGAATATTTCATGATTCCTGACTACATGATAAGTATAGTTGTAAACTACCTCTTAACCAAAACGTTCATCAGGAACTGGCAAATGACAGAGGAACTTTTTTTCATCTGAGGTGCTATTGCTGGGAATTATCTCAGCCACCCTTCGTGAAAGAAGCTGACCTATGTTGTTCTTTTTGTTTGTGGTCAGGGATCTATTTTTCATCCTTCTATTTCTGAGAACCACATGACCTGTCAAGTTCATTTTAATTGGCACATCTTCAGGATAATAGATTCTCAGAGGTTGGAGAAATAACTTGCAACATTGGTTTCTAGACTGAGCTGCAACATCTCCCATAATTAAAGTAGTGTATATGCAAGCATTTTCTGATAGGCATCATGGTAATTAAATAGGAGTACACAGAAAGTAACTTAGTAGCTCTGGTGGTCTGTTGGAAAATGATGCTTAAGTTGGGATGAGAGCAAATTTACTTGAAACAGTAAAACAGAAGATGGCTTAAAAATTTTGTCATGCATGGCTTTCTTCAACAATGAGATGATTCAAACCGATTCCAATTTTTCAGTGATGAAGAGGGCCATCTACACCCAGAGAGAGCATCATGGGAATTGAGTATGGACCACAACATAGCATTATCACTCTCTCTTTTGTTGTTTGCTTACATTTTGTTTTCTTTCTCACTTTTTTTCCTTCTTGATCCAATTTTTCTTATGTAGCAAGGTAACTGTATAGATTTGTGTACATGTGTTGGATTTAACATATATTTTAACATATTTAACATGTATGTAATACATGTTAAATATTGGACTACCTGCCATCTAGGCGAAGGGGTAGGAGGAAGGAAGGGATAATTTGGAACAGAAGGCTTTATAAGGGTCAATGTTGAAAAATTGCCCATGTATATGCTTTGTAAATAAACAACTTTAATAAAAAGAGAAAAGGAAACAAAAAAATTGTCATGATAAAAAAATAAATCCTTATTTAAAAGGAGTTTTTAAGAAAATATTTCTCCCAAATGTCATTGCTGCAAAAAAAAATCAGAATGCTATTCAGACTAATCCAGACATGAATGCATCTCAATGCTATATATGTAAAATATGATTGAAGGTATAAGTATTTCTTTAGTATTAAACAGGAATATATATATTATTATTATTTCACTTTGACAGGGGAAAACACCTCACAAGATGCTTTAATTTATTTTTAATTAAAGCTTTTTTTACAGAAAATATGAGTAATTTTTCAACATTGATCTTTGGAAAACTTTCTGTTCTAAATTTTTCTCTTCTTCCTCCCACTCTCATCTTCGATGGCAGGTAGTCTCATGCATCTTAAATATGTTAAAATATACGATAAATCCAATATATGTATACATATCTATACAGTTTTCTTGCCACACACACACATACACACACACACAATCAGATCTAGCAAGCGAAAGGAAAAAAAAAACCTAAGAAGGAAAACAAAATGCAAGCAAACATCAACAGAAAATGTGAAAATGCGATGTTATGGACCACACTCAGATCCCACAGGCTTCTCCCTGGGTGTATATGGCTTTCTTCATCACGGAACAATTAGAACTGGTGTGAAACATCTCATTGTTGAAGAGAATCATGTCCATCAGAATTGGTCATCATATAGTCTTCTTGTTGCTGTGTGTAATGATCTCCTGGTTCTGCTCATTTCACTCAGCATCAGTTCATGCAAGTCTCTCTAGGCTTCTCTGAAATCATCCTGCTGGTCGTTTCTTATAAAACAATAATATTCTATAACATTCATATACCATAATTTAGTCAGCTACTCTCCAATTGATGGGCATCCATTCAGTTTCCAGTTTCTTACCACTACAAAAAAGGCTTCCACAAACATTTTTGCACATGTGGATCTTTTCCTTCCTTTAAGATCTGTTTGGGATACAAGCCCAATAGAAACACTCCTGGGTCAAAAGGTATGCGCAGTCTGATCACTTTTTGAGAATAGTTCCAAATTGCTCTCCAGAATGGTTGGGTCCATTCACAGTTCCACCAACAATGTATCAGTGTCCCAGTTTTCCCACATCCCCTCCAACATTTGTCATTATCTTTTCCTGTCATTTTCGCTAATCTGACAAGTGTGTAGTAGTACCTCAGAGTTGTCTTAATTTGCATTTCTCTGATCAATAGTGATTTGGAGCACCTTTTCATATGACTAGAAATAGTTTTAATTTCATCATCTGAAAATTGTCTGTTCATATCCTTTGAACATTTATCAATTGGGGAGTGATTTGAATTCTGATAAATTTGAGTAAATTCTCTATATGTTTTAGAAATGAGGCCTTTATCAGAGCCCTTAAATGTAAACATGATTTCCCAATTTATTGCTTCCCTCCTTATCTTGTCTCCATTTGTTTTGTTTGTACAAAAACTTTTTAGCTTAATATAATCAAAATTATCTATTCAGTATTCAATTAAGAATTCCAGTTCTTCTTTGGAAACAAATTCCTTCCTTCTCCACAGATCTGAGAGGTAAACTATCCTATGTTCCTCTAATTTGCTAATAATATCATTCTTTATGTCTAAATCATAAACCCATTTAGATCTGAGTATGTGGTGTTTGGTGTGGGTCAATGCCTAGTTTCTGCCATACTAGTTTCCAATTATCCCAGCAGTTTTTGTCAAATAGTGAGTATTTATTCCAAAATCTGGGGTCTTTCGATTTGTCAAACATTAGATTGCTATAGCTATTGCCTATTCTTTCCTGTAATCCTAATCTATTCCACTGATTGACTACTGTATTTCTTAGCGAGTACCCAATGGTTTTGATAACCACTGCTTTATAATATAGTTTTAGATCTTGCACAGGTAGGCCACTTTCATCAGCATTTTTTTTTCATTAATTTCCTTGAAATTCTTGACCTTTTCTACTTCCACATGAACTTTGCTACTATTTTTTTTTCTAGATCTGTAAAATAATTTCTTGGGATTTTGATTGGTATATGTGCCAAAATTATTTAATCATTTACAGGTCATTACAGTTTCCTCCTTTCCCTTCATTAAAGTCCTAAAAGTCTCTCATTATATAAATTCATTGAGTACCAATAAACTGCTCCACCCTTCATAGAAATCTGTTTTTTTTTTAATTTTTGTTAAATGGTTATTTAAGGATAATCAGTCACTCCATCCAGCAGAAAATTTTGTTTTGAAATTTTAATTAGTGCCTCATACAAATACTTTTCATTTATAAGTTTATAATTTTATTTAGGAGGAGGTTATAATAATTATTATTTTACTTTTTGCCAAATTTCCTGAGTGTTGTTACTAAACTTTTAGTATCGGTGTAGAAAATTAATATTTTCTTTTCGATATTGGAAAGACAGTTTAGGCAAGTTTTAAAATTATTTTCTATTATAGTTTTCATTCCTTTGCACATAGAAAGTGGATGAAGATAATGGGGAGGTTATTTGAAGGAGGAATGGAAAAGAAATTTAGAAGTTGAAAATACTAAATATAAATTAATTTCTAATTTCATTTATAGCACACATAAAGTATCACTGTTTACTATTCTTATTATAGTAATATTTCATTTCTTACAATACACTGTGCACTTGAAAGCCATAAATCATCTGTCAGTCATTTATTCTATAGAGTAGCATTTTTTACCTTTTTTGTGAGTTATGGACCCCATCGGCATTCTCTTATGAACCCCATTGGCATTCTGTTACACTTAGGAAGCCAATTACATTGAAATACAGTTATCATTATTTTAAAGTTGATAAGCCTCAGAAAAATTCCTCATAAAGTAATTCTTTTCAACTCTATTACAATTTGTTGTTATTATTATTAAGTTATGTACATTTTTTTCAGCATCCCATTGGCAGAAGTATGATAAGCCTGCCCATTCTCCACTATTTACCAAAATCTGTCCAAGCTCATATTCATTGATTCCAGCTCATTATCTATCCATTTTATCCTCTGCCATTTCCTTCTCTTTTTATTTTCAGTGTTTCCTAACATCAGGGTCTTCATATAAGTCTTGTCATATGACAATCCTTAATTATGGCCAAAGGATTTAAGCTTCAGCTTCAGTATTTAACATTGCAGTGAATAATTTGAATTAATTTCTTTTCTTTTTTTTATTAAAGCTTTTTATTTGTATAACATATATATGGGTAGTTCCTCAGCATTGATCTTTACAAAGCTTTCCGTTACAAGTTTTACCCCCAGTCCTCTTCCCTCCCCTAGATGGCAGGAAGTCCCCTACATGTTAATTATATTAAAATACTTGACAAGTTGTGCAAGAAAAAACCTATCTATAAGAAAAAAAAAAGAAAATCAGAGAAAGGAAACACAATGCAAGCAAACATCGATAGAGATCATGAAAATGTTATGTTGTGGTCCACATTTCATATCCCTCTCTCTGGGTGTATATGGTTTTCTTCACTGAACAATTGGAACTGGTTTGAGACAATTCTTTGTTGCAAAGAGCCATGTCCATCAGAATTGATCATCATGTAATATTGTTGTTGCTGTGTATGATGATCTCCTGGTTCTGCTCCCTTCACTCAGCATCAGTTCATGCAAGTCTCTCCAGGCCTCTCTGAAATCATCCTGCTGGTTGTTTCTTACAGAGCAATAATATTTCATAACATTCATATACCATAATTTATTCAGCCACTCTCCAATTGATGGGGATCCATTCAGTTCCCACTTTCTAGACACTACAAAAAGGGCTGCCACAAATATTCTTGCACATGTGGGTCCCTTTCCCTCCTCTAAGATCTCTTTGGGAATAAGCCCAAAGAAACACTGCTGGGTCTTGAATTAATTTCTTAAAGTATTAACTGATTTGATCTTCTTGCTGCCCAAGGGACTCTTAAAATTTTCTTCAGTGCCACAATTTGAAAATATTGAGTCTCTGATATTCAGCTTTTCTTATAGTGTAACTCTTAAAGCCATCCATATATTGCTTTTGAAAAAAACACAACTTTTACAATTTGGACTTTTGTCAACATGATATTTCTTCTTTATTAGTATGCTGTCCATATTTATCATTGCTTTCCTTCTAAGGAGCCAATATCTTTTTCATTTCATGGCTGCAGTTGCTATTTACAATGATCTTTTAGTCAAAATCAGATACTACATGCATTCCCCCTTCTCCCCCACTTCAATTTCCAGGAAGGGATTTTGATTTTTTAAGATGATAAGCATGCCAACTCATATATTCTTGTTTTTACCATTTCTATTTTTTTGAGCCTTTTAAACATTTTTGCCATTAAATCTAGAAGTCCTGGATGGATGTGATAAGGACTTTGGTAGTGCTTATGTGGTAGAAAGATTACATAGCCTTTGCAAGCCATACTTCTTTTGATAGATAACAGTAGTATTTTCTTTGTAAATAATAATTCTACATGTCAACTATAGCTTAAATGCTAGATTAATAAATGTAAGTTTTGGAAAGAATCTATACTCTTTTCCAATTAATCCAAAAATGCCACTTTAGATATTTAAAAATAAGAACAAATCCCAGTTTATGAGCCCTGTTCCCTTTTCCTGAAGTGCCATTTAAAATTTCTATACTATAAAGTGGAAAAGAAATAAGTGGGAAGTATATAACTACAAGATGATTCAAGGTTGGTTTTCAGCTGATAAATTAACAAGCATCTCTCTGTGTTCCTTAGGGTGCTGTACTTTGTTAGATTCACCTGTCTTCAGCATTCTTCTGCAAACCCTTTAGAAAGCTGCATTAGATTTCAAGATCAATAGATTACCACCACTTAAGACATTACTTCAGTGCTGCCTACCTGAAATAGTTAAAAGATACGTTTCTGGTATTGGAATGTAATCTTAGACTTCTAGTTTCTCCAAGTTGGAAGAGAACTCAGAGATCATCTGGCCTCATACCCAACTGAATAGGAATACTTTCTACAAATGTTAAATAAATAGATTCTAATGGAATACTTCTTATGATAAGAACTTATTATCTCTAGGTAGCCTATTTCCTTTTGGACAGACTTAATTTCTTAGGAAGTTTATCCTGATATCTATCTCTGTGAATATAAATATATAAATATATATATACATATATATATATATATATGATTTTTCTGATTTTTTACCTCTTTACTCTTTGAGAGAATCTAGCCTCATAGACCTAAAACACTTTTTAGTACTTAGCACAATGCCTGCCACATAGTAGGTGCTAAAATGCTTATTGAATTAAATTAATTCATTCTGTTTTGAAAGTATTCTCAAACTTAATGACTTTAATCATGATTTATACTCACATAACTATGATTCTCATAATGTTAGTTTCAATTAAGATAATGGAATATTGTCTATATTCAGGTAATAGAGTTCCATAATACAAATAATGCTACTTTTGGAAACCTTGAAATAGATTTATGAGTGAATCTCACCATGAACAAAGGACTCTCCATAGGATAAATGCTGATGACATGATAAAGAATGCATATCTGACTACCACTCTTGGCTCCAGAATTTAATATATCAGATATATAATGTTCTAAGCCTAAATAGTAAAGGAAACCCAAATTGTGCCTGTTCTTTTTCCCTTCTTTGTGGTGGTGTTGTTGCAAGGAGATTGGCAGTTAATCTTCACCTAAGTTCTGAAATAGTATAAACAAAATAAATTACGTGAGAGGCTTATTTAGTTATTCAGAAGTGGAGGAGCTCCACTGTCGAATTCGATTTTTTAAAGAACTAGGTCATGTGGATCTGAATAAGGTTTTTTTTTAACTGCCCAGATCAGAATTTAAGCATGCTATCTTTCCCTGCAACAGTTAAATTACATTGACATGGGGTTAGTTAGAGAAGAAAAGTCATAGAATATTACGGTTGTAATAAATCTTAGAATCTAGTTCAACCCAATTATTTTATAAAGTGTCAGATGAATCCTAGAGAGGTGAAGGGGTTTAACTGAGACCACCAATCAAGACTCAGCTCCAGGTTTCATGGCCTCCTATTCTCTGTGGTTTCCATTATTACATTTTAAGAAAAGTGTTGTTATTGTTGTAATCATTTTTGGTTATGCCTGATTCTTTGTGACCCTATTTGGCATTTTCTTGCAAAGATACTATAATGATTTGTCATTTCCTTTTTCAGCTTATTTTACAGGTAAAGAAAGTGAGGCCTCTGGCTAGGAAGACATCTTCTTGAGTTCATATCTGGACACTTAATAGCTATGTGACTCTTGGCAAGTTACTTAATCCTATTTGCCTCAGTTTCCTGATAAGGAAAATAAAGCAGTCATCCTTTTCTTGTGTACCTCAGAGAGTAATTATAAGGGTCAAATGGGAGTATATACATAAAGTGTCATTATTATTATTACTCTAATTTCTTATATTAATGAGAAAAAGCATCCTAACTTTAGCTTGAATTCTAGGTCTACTATTTGTATATATTTTGCTAAATTGCTTATTCACTTCAGGCCTCAGTTTCCTCATCAGTAAAATAAGAGGTTTGCACTAAAGCTCCTCTTATCATGAACTCCATAATTTTAAAATGAATCAGCTTTTATTATTTACAGCATTAGCCTAAGTAGCCTAAGTAGTAGCCTAAAATATTACTTTCAGTTATGTGTTTTCTGGGATCCCATTATATAAATATCAGGTCATATCTGGTGTCTCCATGGACTTGTTTGATATACTTTCTTAATATTTATTGACTATCCACTGCAAAGCAGTATAAAGGAAAATTTATTAATGATCAGTTTAAAATACTTATTTCCAATTTAAAGTCTGTTCTTAGACTGTTGCTCACTTTTAGCTCTTACATTGGAAAATAGATCACAAGATTATGTCTCTTACATTATAGTAATTTAGATGCTGTAGCAATTTTGTAAAAGAATTACAAATCATGATATAGTTTGCCCAAATTCAGAGTCTAGATTCTTACCATAAGACACACTGCGTAGAAGCGATTTCTGAAGGAGCCTCAACTGTATTTTGTTCAGTTCTTACCTATATATGTGATGTGAATGTAGTCTGGGATCTTTAATTACTAGGCTATCTATCCCTATAGCTAAAGACAACTGTGGTATATAATATCAGGCTATACAAATAATTCTAGAAATCTATATATTAGCTTCCAAATGTACTGCACTTTTAGTCTGACAATGGGAAAAACCTGAAAAGATAGGGAATGGAGAGGATTTCTGAGCATACTGAGAATTGAACAGTAAGCTTTTTAAAAACAAGAAAGAGATTGAGTTAGTTATTACTTTGGGGGACAAGATGAAAGTTACAAGAAAATCCATAAAAACATTAGGACTGAAGTGCCTAGGCACACCTTCAGTGGCCAGTTTCTCATAAGTGAGTTTAGGTAGAGATCTTTTTTTTTTTTAATTCACACACACTTACATACATATGTTACATCTATATCTGCATTTATATGTTTACATGTGTGCTTTCAAGATTGTACTAATGTAATTGAGATAGAATGGTTGCATAAACTTGAAAGTTGAAAATTGTAGGTTTAAAATATATAATTATTAAAGGAATCAAGGAAATTCTACTTTGTACGACACAAAGAGAAAATCTTTGATCGCAAATAAAAAAAAATTGGGCTGTCTTTATGTATTTTCTCTGATATATTAGGTAGTTTTTTTAAAGCATAGAACCCTTGCAGTATATATTCTCAAAGCTCTCAGAATGAATGCTTTACACATGGAGGGGGATATTAGGGTGGTCAGGAAGAATAAATTGTTAACTGATTGAGACTCAGTCTCAAAAGAATTAGAGTTTATATGCTTTTAGGTTTATTTTTATAAGGTATAAAAGGATTTTTATTTTATTACCTTTTAAGACTTTATATTCAAGAAATTGCCATGCTACCAGACATTCAACTTTTGAGACTACAAACTTTTTTTTATTATCACAGATTTAGAGCTGGAAAGTCCCTACGATGTCATTTCCAGCCCTTTTATTTTATAGATGAGGGGTTTTGTCCAGAGTCACATGATCAGTAATTTTCTGTAGTGTGATTCTAGGTTTATCCTGAATCCAATCTGGGTGTTCTATTCATTGTCATGCCATCTCATTTTTTCTCTAATGCTTTTTATAAAACTTTGTTACATTATCAAATAAGATATATGTAAAAATGTTTCACAGAAATTAAAGTAAAATTTATATTTGATCTGTAGTATTATTATTGTTATCATCATTGTCACCATCATCATTTGCTATTTCTCTAATGAACTTATGATGTAGTATTATTAATTATAATTATCTTTTCAGAGGTCATGGCTCTTACCAGCTAGTTCCATTTGGAAAAGGACCTTTATATAAACTCTGTCCTTGTATCCTAGCACAGTGATTTGTATATAGCAGATGTTATACAGTGTTCATTAAATTTCATTTGATTTATTGTGACTGAATGTTAATCATTTTGAGACTTAAAATCATGCAAGAAATTAAGTCTCATCACTATATAATGACATTTCTTTTTTTCCCAACCCAAATAGATATTATCTAGGTTGATAGTTATCATTTTGACTAGACTTACTTCTGAATGACTTCTGGCTATTTTTGAAATTCAAATCCACCTTAGCAGAGTATAGATGTTGATTTGCATATGATACTAACCTGTAAGATAAACCTAAAGAACAAGCCTGAAAATATTTTAAGCAACTGTAATATTATTGAAATAAGCACATATATTCCCAAGGGGTCTACTTTGAAATAAAGCATCCTTTAGCTACATAAGTTCTGATTTTGTTATAATAACCTGCACATATGATTTATCTCTTTAACATTGTGGAATATAACTTCCATGAGGTCACATTGTATCTAAATTTTGTATTTCCTCTAATCCTTCACATAGTGCTCTTTATAAAGTAGGTACTTGTATATTACAGAGGTAAGGCAATGTAATGGTTTATAATATTTGATGGTGTCTGAGAGGTTTGACTTTATTTTCTTCCTTTAACCTATTATATAATCATGAGTAAGCACTTGATTTCCTTTAGCCTCAACTTCCTTAACAGTGAAGACTATATCTTTTAGAATTCATTTTCTTAAAAATTTAGACCTATTACATAGAGCTACCTCCTATATTGACCCTCATTTGAGATTGCTTTTCCTTCAACAAATGAAATTTCTTTGAATTTACTTTGAATATATTTTGTATGGTCTTATTTGCATATCTGTTTTCCCCAATACAATGAAAGGTAAACTGCTAAATCTATCTTTATACTTATATGTCAATATGCCAATTCATTGCATTATTGGGTATATAAGCCAAAGAGGTCTAAGACAGAAAAAAAAAGGCTAAATGTATAGCAAGATATAAGTGTAGCACTTTCTGGTGAAGTAATTAGAAATGGAAATAAATTGGATGCTTCTCCATAGAGAGTAGTTTCTTATTAATAAGGAATAAATTATGCTTTATAAATGTGATGGATTATGGTTGCCCTAGAAGGATACAATCAATAGAATAATTTAGAAAAAAAATAGAAAGAAAGAATATAATGGACAAATATAGAGTGAAGTAAACTGAACTAAGAAAACAATGTAGAAAATGAGAAAAAAATATAAATGAATAAAATTAAAAGATAACCAAACTCAGATTATCAAATGATGAAAAAAATTTCCTACCCTCATTAGATAGATGACAGATGATGGGATACAATGTTATATGAGGTATTAGAAGAGCTCATTTTATTAGACCCTTCACTTAATTGTCAACTTTGTTATTAAGGAGGGATTAATGGTTCATAGGATGGCATGTTGGATATCAAGATATGGCAAAAGTGTTTAAAAGAAAGGACTAATGGCATTAATACTTTTTTGCAAAATAAACTAACAAATAAAAAACAACAACAAATAAATAGTAAAATAACATCCTTCTTAGAATCTAGCACCCAGGAAAGAATACAAAATTAAAACATATAGTCTATATGGCATCATACAGAGAAGCCATCCATCCTCTGAACACCCTACTGCTTTTCATTATCTAAATTGACATTTTCTTTCTTTCTTTTTTCTTTCTCACAGTACTGACTTATAATGAGTTTTTAGTTCATTCAGATTCTTTGATCTTGTCCATAACAGCTTTTGTCACCTATACATCTCCATCTTGTACTTGTCAAGTTAATTTTAAAACTAAAGAATAACACTATAATTATTCATATCAATTTTCATTTTATCAGATTAAATCTGTTCTAGTCTGTTAAGATCCATTTGGATCCTGAGTGTCAATCAATATATTACATATCTGTCCCAACTTTATTCTTTTGACTGTTGATGGCAGTGACTTATTTATTTCTAATATCTATCTAATAACATCGTAGCCACACCTATTCTGTGCCAAAGAAGAGAGAATTTAAGTGAACAATGACATTTAATTTTGCTACCATATTGCTAGAGCACTTTCTGAAAGTAAGCCATTTGCTTATTTTTCATTATTAGAACTCATAGAATTATGAATCTTAGTGAGTTTGATACATGTGAAGTCCATTTCTCTTTCATATTTTTGAGCAATAGAGTATCTTAGATCAAATTACTTTCAGTCAATTCAATCTGCAGTTATGGAGAGTGCCAAACACTGCTCTGAGTCATACACACATTTAAAAAATCCCAATAACAATAGCAACAATAATCCCTCTCCTCAAGTAACATAAATTTGAATCAAGGAATTGAGATTACATAAATATAAAAGGACAGAATATATATCAAGAAAATCCAGGGTAACCTTAGAGGGAAAGGTACTAACTGAGGTGACTGAGAAATACCACCTATGGAAGAAAATCTGCGACCTAAATCTTGAAAAAAGATAGAGATTCTACTTTGTTCTAATAAGGAAAGAAAAATCCCCCAAAGGCAAACTAGTGAGTGTTATGGTAGAAATTTGAACTTTCAGAGATAAAATCTTCTTTGATGTCATTCATTGGTGTATTGTTGGAGATTGATCTTGTTTGTTAGACTCATGTGGTATTCTTTAAAGAATATATTTTCTTGAGTAACTTTTACATTAGTCTCTCCTGGGCAACACTTCAGTGATTCCTCTCAGATTTCTTGCACTATATATTAGAATTAATTGCTTTTGCTATATAGATTATCAGTATTTTGAGTACTCAAAACTGTGACTTTGAAACTCAGTTGGATCATTTAATCAAAATTTTAGGTTAATAGCCTATGTATAAAACTGGGGAGAATAATTTTCATGTGAAGAGAAATTTTTCTAAGGTCTTTTTAATTTGGTTAGATTACAAGATATTCATACATCTTAAGTAGATACTTGCTCCTTATTTTCACTTTATTCTGAATCTTGCTGTCATTATATGTTAACATAATATATGATAATTAGTGTCAAAATTGAATAAAAAGGAATCTGTGCAGACCCACATGGTAAGAAAACCACAAAATAATATTGTCTGTGCTGCATTATATTTTTATTTATTTATTGATCATTACCCAACTATAATTTTTTTTTTCTGCTTTGGATCTCACTTGGGAGCTTTGCTGCCTGGGGTGTAAATTTAACACCTCTCCTAAGCTATTCTTATACAATTGTAGTCTGCATTATAATGAGGAAGGTGGATGTCCTGAAATAAAACTTCAGGAAAGAAATTTCTGATTTCTTTGTAAACAAAAATAACAAGGTAAATATTATTTGGCAAGAGCATTCATTCATAGGAATAACACCTTGGGGTGCTATTTTTTGTTTTTGTTGCATTTGGACAAATGATATCTTAGGCCCACTGAAAACAAGACAATATTATACCTATCTTCCACAATCAATATTTGTGTTTGTATTTTTTTTAATTTACAACACCATTCATGAAATAGGTTGTTCCTATTTCAGACTATAGCTCAATTCAGTTCAACTCACTAAATAGTTATTAAACATGAATGGGCAGGGGCAGCTAGGTGGCTCAGTGGATAGAGCACCAGCCTTGAAGTCAGGAAGACCTGAGTTCAAATCTGGTCTCAGACACTTAACATTCCCTAGCTGTGTGACCCTGGGCAAGTCACTTAACCTCAATTGCCTCAGCAAAAAAGCAAAAAAAAAAAAAAAAAAAAAAAAACATGAATGGTCACACAAAGATTTTCCCCAGAATAGTTTGAATCGAGCAAAATATTATTATGCTTTCCCTCAGGGCATTTGCTTCTGTTATTTGCATTCCCAAGCAAATATTTATAACACCTGTATTCCTTTTGCAGTCTTCATTTCCTACTCCAGTCTCAAATCTGGAGCAGTACCACTTCAACCTTCTGTCTCACTTTAGTTCTGGTAAAAATTTGTTGGCTACCTGCATAAATCAAAAGTACTCACTCCAGCATGCTTGATAAAGTTCTAAACTATTCTCCTTTTGAGGTCCTTGTCAATTTCCCAGACCTACCTGTGCTGGGACACGGACTTCCTATAAAAAGTTGCTACATCTGGAGCAGAAGCAGGGGAAGGAAATGATGTGAGAAAGCTATTTAGAGAGATGGATGTCAACTTGTAAAGGGCCATGAAGGGCTTTGGAGTTGCGACTTTATGTATGTGGCAATAGACAATCAATAAAAGTTTTGGAGGAGGACAGTGATTAGACCTTAAGATTGTATAGGCCATTTGTTAAAGATGGATTAAATCAAAGAGTTGAAAAATAAACAAACTTTGTCTTCAACCAGATGATCAGAAGGATAAATTTTTCTAGGAGCATTGTTTTCCATTTAAGACACAATATAAATACAAAGAGTGTTTTACTTTCCTTACCTAAAGTTTATTTAATGTTCAAGAGAAAGGGATTTTACAGAGTTGTAATGAACAATGAATCTCATATTGCAACATTTCTATGATCTCCTTGCTAGAATATTCCTCTACATCCTGCATGAATGATGCCTGTAGTCTACTCTTTCCATTTTTCACCTTGTGATTTATCCTGTGTTGTTGAGAACTAAGTCTGTTTACTGTAACGGTGTTTTTATTATCCTTGTCTAAGGATGACTTTATGATTATGAGTTTCCTCAGAGTCTGCTTTAAATTCTTTGTAGCTCACATCCCCAGCATTATTTTAAGTCATAATGTCTTACAGTATGCTGCTGAATATATTGCTGTATAAATCACACGCAAATTTATTTCTCTCCCTCCCCAGATTTTAATTCAACAATCAACAATCCCTTGCTTACAGGCTAATTCAGTATATAGCAATGCAGAGAGATATAGAAGCAAAAGACAGAAAAGAATGGCTAGTGAAATTCCCTTAAAGATAGATGGGTTACATGCATGTTACCTTTCTGCACCAAAAAAGACTACATCTTTCATTTATTTTGTAAATGTAGGGATAAGCCTGAAGGAGATCTCAAAATATGTTGTACTATAAGCAACATAATGGGATATGGATTCAGAACTGTCAGGTTATGTATACAAATAATGTCATTTTGGAGACAATTTTATTTTAGGGATTTTTATACATATTTTTTGCAGATAGAAAATATGGACAAGACTAAGATATGTCAGTAAAATGGTGGAAATGTCTTTGCTGAGATGAGCATATTATCTGATAAAATTCTAGGGCTATTTTTTTTGGCTCATGGCTGAAAATTCAGACATGGAAGAAATAAATGAAGAAGAAACATATCTTCCACTTTGGGTTTCCTTAATGTGTTGCAAAAATATACCACTTTCTTCAGTGAATATATGCATCTCCAACTTTATATCTGAAAACTTTTTCTGTCTTACTATTATTAGATAATCATGTGACTTACTAGGGTCTGAACTCAGGAAACCCGGGATCTAATCATGTTCCTCTAATTCATTTTTTTAAATGACCACAGGCAAAACCTCTTTGTGGATTAGTGCATTACCTATAAATCAGGGAGAGTCAAGAGGAACTTTCTCTGTGTCTATCTCTGCCTCTGTGTCTATCTCTGTGTCTGTCTCTATCACTTTCTGTTTCTCTCCCTGTCTCTCTCTGTTTCTCTGTCTCTCTATAAATATATAGTTTATAGTCATAAGCTCTTGAGTGGAAAACATTAATAAATTTAATAAATGCCTTCTTATCTTTACAATAGCTAATGTTGATTTATAATTTTGGAATGTAACTCATTAAATTTTCCCCTTTCAGCTGCTTTTTCTTGATGATCACTTAGCAGGAAGGCAGAGTAATTGTACAGGGATTGTGGAGAGCACATACTTTGTCTCCCCTCTCCTACTTGGCCTGTTGTTTGATTTTTTTATGTCATTTTCCCAATCTAGTCCATTTAAAATGCTCCACATACTTTGTATGATTGTATGATTGCTATGAACTTGACTGATATTATCTCCCTTTGCTATTTACTGAAAAAATTACCTCATTTTTTTCTGTAGGTGAAGGTTACCTTCTGTGGTAGTGAGGAAGAAGATAACTAAAAGCAAATGAAGAAAACTGAACCTCAACCTTTCTGAAGATTTATTTATATTCTCAATCACTTTCCATACATTATGTGAATTATATATCCAGATGACCAAGGTTTGTTGGGAAGATACAATGAGCAAATTTATTTATCCTTGGTTTATTTTAAAATGAGTTTGATTCTTATAGATAACAGTATTAGGTAATGGCATTATGGAGATTTTTTCGAACCTGTTAGCCCAAATTAGTGACATCCTAAGGTGAAAAACTAATGACTAATAGAGAAATACTTACTTGGTTTGCATACTAAAAATAATCTTCAAATCTTCACATCAGAAAATCAATGGGATATTAACAAAATAAGATTTCACATAGCTTCACAAAATTTTAAATTAATAAAAAAAATTTGGAGGACCTCAGTTTTGACTTTATAACCACTGACTCGTCAATAAAATTTAGGGAGAAGGTGGCTGAGAGAATTCAAAGTTAGTTGTGAAAAGTAGGGAGAAACAGAAAATAATATATATTGCCAGATTGTTATGCATTGTACACTTAATTGATATTGAGTCACTCAATATCTTAAGTTACTTTTGTCTTGGGAATAAAAGAACTATGTAAATATAAAACATTCTTAGTAATATTTTGTTTTCAAAATATTTCATTTGGGCACAGTGGATAGAGTACCAGCCCTGAAGTCAGGAGGACCTAAGTTCAAATCTGGCCTCAGACACTTACTTAACTCTCAGTTTTAAAAGTTTGGTGGCTGTGGACTCCATAATGTCCACATGTTCCATAATACTGTGAAACTCCATATGTAGCTGTCTAGTATATATCTGCTATGTACAAAGTTTTTATTTGATGAATGTTATTACTTCTAATTTTGCTTGCTCATTTATTGTATTTTGCAGTTGTTATTTTATATCACTTCAACTGGATGAAGTAGAAAGCAAAGGTAGCCCTCCTGAGCAAGGTTAACTTCTATTCTTATGCCCTTGAAAATAATCACTTTTTTATCCTTTGGCAGATTATAATCTCCCCTTTTCTCTTTAGTTTTCCATCTCTTCATAAGTACTTTCACTGTCCCTGACTCATCCAGGTTTTCCCCATCTTTGCTCATGTGATCTTAATATATCTCAGCACCTTTTTCAGGTAAAATTTTAGAACATGGCATCTATGCTTTTTGTCTCAACTTCCTTTCTTCTACTTACTTCTTAACCCATTGCAACTTGTCTGCTAAACTCATTCATTTAAATAGAACTTCTCTCCCCAAAGTTCTTAAAGACCCGCTTCTCAAACTTTACCCTTCGAGCTCTTTGTAGCATCTGATGCTATAGATTCCAGTTTCTTAAACTGTTAGCTATAACTTCATATGGGGTCTTTTAACTGAAAGTAAGAGAATCATAAAATTATGATTTATTGTCAATCATGTTTGATTCACATACCTATTTAATATACCTATATGCCCAGAGTCACATAAAAATTTCTCAGGCAAAAAGGCATTTCTAGTAGAAAAAGTTTTCTTTTTGAGGGTGTAAGGCCCAGGGGCCTGTATCCAGCAGGAAACTCATGTGACCATCTGGGGGCCGAATGGCTGAGCACAGGGTGTGGCATAACACAGCTGATGGCAGTGCTGATGCAGCAGAACACCACTGGACGGAGGACCATAGAGCCTAAGTCACGTGATAGATGTTTTGCATATTGCACGCAATCTGCAGGCGCTGCACACAGCTCGCAGGCCGGCGCCCTATCAGAGCAGGCCAGCTCAGACCAGAGACCTTTGGGGTAGGACACGATTGGTTCGCTGTGGCATGGGCGGGGAAGGACAAGAAGGGTATAAAAGGAGACTGCCACCATAGAGACTGCTACTACTATTAGCTTAAGATAGGACAAGATGTAATGGCAGAACTTAATAAAGTAAGATAAGCATATCCCCGTTTCCTGTGGTGACTGTGAAGTTTCTTCCAGGGGAGTCTGGAAGCCGGAGACGTCCGATGCCTGTAGAGGTGAGCATATCCTACCCTTAATTGTAACGCTGGTCGTTACAGAGGGAATAACGGGGACATCTTATAGATAATTATATTGAGCTTGAAAACCATGAAAAGTCCTAGATATTTTTAGATGAACTGTTCTCTAATCTTGTCTTTGCCATTCTATACTTGTTAAGTTTGATTTTTTTTTTTGAACATTGGTGTCATTGTCAAGCCACCTTTAGTTTTCCTTTTTTTGAAGGGGGGTGATCTTGCTGTTGAAAGTTTTTTGAGGAGTTTATATTTAAACTGATATTCCCTTTAGTTAATTTCTTTCTCTGTTTATCAATGAGAACAATTCTTCTTGGCTAATACAATTTCTGAGCATTTCACTATGATGATAATTTTACCCCACTAAAACTACAGGAATAGTTTAGCTTAATGATTATTCCTTTTAACATTTAAAAATTTTCTGCATCAATGAATTTTCTAAACAGGATGAGATTGAGTTGTTTTAATACATCTCTTCTTCTAACTTTATGGTGATTTTGATGTTTTCACTAATAATTTGATGATATAATGACACAGAGATCAATCAGTTAACTAAAATTTATTAAGTACATATTTTATGCTAGGCTTCATGCTAACTTCTATTAGTTGATTCAGAAAAATGAATAGCATATTGCTAAGTAGTTTTATTTCCCACAAACATATGTGTATCATCCATCCATCCATATATACATATACATATATACATATACATATATATATATATATATATATATATATATATATATGTAATATGGTGTTTACAAGTCTTCAAATAGAAGTATATAAAAACTGTACAATCAAACTGATTTCAATATTGATCATCTGGTGATATCCATGCATACAGTCACCATTTGGTTTTTGAGAAGAGTGTTCACTATGAGCAGCTAGCTCTCTTGACAAAATTCTGTTAATCTTTGTTCTGCTTGATTTTGTAGTCCAAGACCCAAATTGCCTGTTATTCCAATTATCTTTGGATTTCCTACTTTAGCATCACAATCCATTATGATGCATATGACAGCTTTTTTTTCCCCTGGGGGAAATGGGAATTATTTCTAGAAGATACAGTGTAAGTCTTCATAGGACTCATCAATTTTGGCTCTTCAGCATCAGTGGTTGGAATGGAGGCTTTCATTAACTGTATTGTAGAATTGTCTGCTTTAGATTTGAAAAGATATCATTCTGTCATTTTTGAGATTATACTCCAGAATTTCTGTTTTCCCTCTGTTAGTGACTATGAGGACTACTTTATCTTCCCTACATTAGTATATGTAAAAGTCACCTGAATTAGATTTTTACATTAATTAAATTAAACCATTCCCATCTATTTAAATTCACTGATATCCAATATTG
Source organism: Myrmecobius fasciatus (assembly GCA_023553655.1). Lineage (NCBI taxonomy): Eukaryota > Metazoa > Chordata > Mammalia > Dasyuromorphia > Myrmecobiidae > Myrmecobius > Myrmecobius fasciatus. The sequence goes on from JAJPUD010005886.1 coordinate 70,755, forward strand.
TTTATGCTAAAATTTTACAGCTCCTGTTTGACCACATCCATTTTACATTGGTTCATAGATTTTACATTAAATTTTCATACACAATGTTAATCTTGAATGTATTTAAGGGGTTATATCTGGAAGGTAGAGTGCCTGAATATCTATGGAGAGAGGTTCAGTGGGCAAGCAACAGGAGGTAGCAACAAAAATGCCCCCTCAAAAGAAGAGCAAGAAATCAAAATAATTGTTAAATGAGACTACAAAAAGCCGTGGAAAGGAGGAAAGTGAAAGTTAAAGAAGAAAAATAAAGATACACTGAACTGAATAGAGAATTTTAGAGAACAGCAAGGAGAGGATAAGAAGCTTTATATATATATATATATATATATATATATATATATATATACATACATGTATAAAACATATGTGCATATACTGCATATATAATATGTATTGTGTGATATGTAATACATATAATACATATTTATACAATGTATTATACACACATATAAATTACATTTATATTATGTTATTTGTGTAACATAATATGTCATATACATATATTTGTACAATATATTAAACACACACACATATATATATATATATAATAAGCAATATAAAGAAATAAAAGAAAACAACAGAATGAGATAGACAGATGTTTTCCTAAAAATAAAAACTATTAAGGAAAAGTTTCACATAAAATGGGCATGATAAATGACAAAAATGGTATGAAATTAACAGAAGCAGGATTAGGGTTAGGGTTAGGGTTAAGAATATGTAAAATGAATATATAAGAAAAATTATAATCTTAATTTTGGCCACAAAATATTGTTAGTGACCTAAAGCCATACCTCCTGGATAATAAAGTCAAAAAGACCTTAGGAAGCATTACTAACAATGAAGCTAGTGGAGGTGATGGAATTCTAGTGGAGCTATTTAGAAATCATAAAAGATGCTGCTGCTAAAGTTCAGTAGTCAATATGACAAATTTGGGAAACTCAATAGTAGCCATGAATTGGGAAATATTAGTTTATATCACAGCCCTAAAGAAGGACAGTGCTAAACAATAAATAAATTATCAGACAATAGTGCTCATTTCATACACCAATAAATTATACTGAAAACTAAAAGCTAAAGTTTAGCAATATGTGAACAAAGAATTACAAAAATTGCAGGTTGATTTTCAAAGAAGCAGAAAAACTAGAGACTGAACTGCCAACAATTACTGGGATACAGAGAAAGCAAACACTTCCAGAAAATGTACTTTTACTTCATTGACTACACAAAAGCTTTTGATTGTGTGAATCACACGCACAAAAAATGAAGGAAACCCTCAGAGGAAACCAGATCATCTTACTTATATCCTGAGGAACTTGTATGCAGGTCAAGAAGCAACATGTACAATTAAACTTGAGTAAATGGTTGATTTAAAATCAGGAAAGAAGTATGAAAAAGTCATATATTTTCACCTTACTTATTTAATTTTTAAGAAAACTACATCACAGGAATTCCAATATGGATGAATCAAAAGCCAAAATTAAGTTCGCAAAGAGAAATATTAACAATCCAGTTATAATATTATACCCCTCTGATGGCAGAAAATGTAGAGGGATTAAGAAGTCTCTTGATGAGGGTGAAAGAGGGGAGTATGAAATCTGGCTTGAAGCTTAACATTAATATTAAAACTAACTGGTTCCATAACTTCCTGACAAATAGAGGGAAAAGAAATGGAAATAGTGTCATATTTTACATTATTGAACTCAAAATTATTGCAGACAATGACTATAGCCATGAAATTAAAAGACAAAGCTCTAAAAGGAAATCTATGGAAAATCTTGGTAGCCTGCTAATAAGAAGAGACATCCCTTGCCAAGAAAGTGTCATATAATGAAAGCTATGCTTTTGTCCAGTACTAATGCATGACTATGATAATTGTTCTATAAGAAAAGCTGAGAATTAATGAATTGACATTTTGAATTAAAAGTTTGAATAAAAAATTGACACTTGGAAAAAAAAAACTATTGAAAGTCCCTTGGACAATGAGGAGATCAAATCAATTGATACTTAACTAACTTAATTCAGACTACTCATTGGAAGAAAAAATAGTGAACCTGAAGCTTAAATAATGGGACTACATAACCCCCAAAAAAACTAATTAGAAAAGACCACGATGTTGTGAAAGATTGAAGACAAAAGGATAGGGGATGGCAGAGGGTGAGATGGAAAGATAATGCCATGAAAGCAATGAGCATGAGTTTAGACAGATTTTGGGAGATGGTAGAGGATAAAAGCATCTGGAATTCTGTGGTTTATGTGGTCATGAAGAGTCAGATATGACTGACATCAACAAATGATATCTAAGAATTTATCTACCTCTTTATCTTTCCATCAGCTATCACACAAGTTGCAGTTATCTTCATAGTGATCTTTCTGTTCTCTCTTTAACCATAAGTATTGCATCAGAAGATGGCTGGACAAACAAAAATATACTGCTTCCTGTGTCTGGACGTGGGGCAAAATTAAACATTTTTCCTTGTAGTAGAGTTTATGTTTTATTGGCTTAGCCTTTGATGGCCTAAAGTTAACTTCATGCTATGATAAGGTATTAGAGGGCAATTTTTGACACTAATGGCTTATATGTTGAGTTAATTGTGGATTGTATAGACCCCTGATTTTCATGGTTAGATTGTTGAATATTCACCTATCCATTACTGGGTACTGATGCTTAAGCCAGGATGATTCTAGGGCATTAATTTTCTCTCACTTCTATTTTTCTGATCTATGTCTAGCCCCAACCTGAAAATCCAAAGTATTCATAGATATTTTGTGACTTCAGACAGAAATTCAGAAGTAATAGCAATCTTTAAAAATAGTGCATTTTATTCTATCTCTATCCTGCATAGTTTCCTTAGAGAGGTATTTATTATAACATGAATACCATGAATACATCCTCCTCCCTCCCTCACTTATTCAGCTTTGTTCAAGCTACTAATTTAATCTAAAATATCCTTCCCTCCCTCTAGTCTAATTATGACTTACCTTGTAAGGCCAGGCTCAAATTCCATCTCTTCTATGAATTGTTCTCTGTTTCTTTTCATAGTCTTTCATCCGAACTTTCATATAACTTTTCATACACTTCCTTATTTTCCTTTTATATTCCATTTTGCCTTATAATTATTTACATTCATGTACTGTCTGTCTCATGAGGCTAATCTACTTGATAATAGGCACTGTATTTTATTTGTCTTTGTATCATCCACAGTACTTATCTCAATGACTGAGATATAGTAAATGTCCAATAAGAACTGTGAATGAGCACATTCATGCTACAAACTTATTGCAATAACTCATTATCGTGATCAATGGAATTGATCTGGCAAGTCTTACCAAAATGGAAAAGCTTCAATTACACATTTACTGGAAGGTTGATGAATTCTTTTTGTTTTAGATATTCAGGGATATTGTCCTTACTGTGTAGAGAGTTTGTAATCTACGTCTATGGAATGACCATTCACACTCTGATAAAAGCAAATATACTCAAAGAATAGAAGTACTTCTATAGAAGTAGAAAGAGATTTGGAACACCTCAACTGGATCATAAACATGCATAATTTTTAGCTGGAGAGGATCCCCAGAAACTAGAGCAGGATCATAATTTTCTTATGTTGTTGGTTCCTATGACTTTATATAAACTTTAAAATGTGCATAGGATCCAACAATATGTTGTATACAAGAAACACATCTAAAACATAGAGATACATACAGGGTGAAGGTAAAAGGCTGGAGCAGAATCTATTATGATTCAGGTGAACAAAAAAAAGCAGGGGTAGCAATCCTGATCTCAGACCAAGTAAAAGCAAAGATAGACTTAATTAAAAGAGACAAAGAAGGAAATTATATCTTCCTAAAGGGTACCATAGATGATGAAGCAATATCAATACTAAACATATATGCACCAAGTGGTATAGCATGGAAATTCCTAGAGGAAAAGTTCAGACAGATACAAGAAGAAATAGACAGCAAAACTATAATAGTGGGGGATCTCAACCTCCCTCTCTCAGAACTTGATAAATCACACCAGAAAATAAATAAGAAAGAAGTTAAGGAGGTAAACAAAATGTTAGAAAAGTTAGGTATGATAGATCTTTGGAGGAAATTAAATGGAGACAGAAAGGAGTTTACTTTTTTCTCAGCAGTCCATGGAACTTATACAAAAATTGACCATGTGCTAGGACACAAAAACCTCAAAATCAAATGCAGGAAGGCAGAAATAATAAATGCATTTTTTTTTCAGATCATGACGGAATAAAAATCACATGCAATATAAGGCCAGGAGAAAATAGACCAAAAAGCAATTGGAAACTAAATAATTTTATCCTAAAGAATGAATGGGTGAAACAGCAAATTACAGACACAATTACTAATTTCATTCAAGAGAATGACAATAATGAGACCACATACCAAAATTTGTGGGATACAGCCAAAGCGGTAATAAGGGGAAATTTTATATCTCTAGATGCTTATTTGCATAAAATAGAAAAAGAGAAAATCAATGAATTGGGCTTGCAACTAAAAAAGCTAGAGAAAGAACAAATTAAAAACCCCCAATCAAATACCAAACTTGAAATCCTAAAAATAAAAGGAGAGATTAGTAAAATTGAAAGTAAAAAAACTATTGAATTAATAAATAAAACTAAAAGTTGGTTTTATGAAAAAACCAACAAAATAGATAAACCTCTAGTTAATTTAATTAGAAAAAGGAAAGAGGAAAATCAAATTGTTAGTCTCAAAAATGAAAAGGGAGAACTTTCCACCAATGAAGAGGAAATTAGAGCAATAATCAGGAGTTACTTTGCCCAACTGTATGCCAATAAATTTGATAACCTAAGTGAAATGGAGGAATATCTACAAAAATATAGATTGCCCAGATTAACAGAAGAGGAAATAAATTACTTAAATAGTCCCATTTCAGAAAAAGAAATAGAACAAGTCATTAATCAACTCCCTAAGAAAAAATCCCCAGGACCAGATGGATTTACATGTGAATTCTACCAAACATTTAAAGAACAGTTAACTCCAATATTATATAAACTATTCGAAAAAATAGGAAACGAAGGACTTCTACCAAACTCTTTTTATGATACAGACATGGTACTGATACCGAAACCAGGTAAAACAAAAACAGAGAAAGAAAATTATAGACCAATCTCCTTAATGAATATTGATGCAAAAATCTTAAATAAAATATTAGCAAAGAGATTACAGAAAATCATTCCCAGAATAATACACCATGACCAAGTAGGATTTATACCAGGAATGCAGGGATGGTTCAATATTAGGAAAACTATTAACATAATTGACTATATTAATAACCAAACTAACAAAAACCATATGATAATCTCAATAGATGCAGAAAAAGCATTTGATAAAATTCAACATCCATTCCTATTAAAAACATTAGAGAGTATAGGAATTAATGGACTTTTCCTTAAAATAGTCGGTAGCATCTATTTAAAACCATCAGCTCGCATCATATGTAATGGTGATAAACTGGAACCATTCCCAATAAGATCAGGGGTGAAACAAGGTTGTCCACTATCACCATTACTGTTCAATATTGTATTAGAAATGCTAGCCTTGGCAATAAGACAAGAAAAAGAGATTAAAGGAATTAGAGTAGGTCATGAGGAAACCAAATTATCACTCTTTGCAGATATGATGGTCTACTTAGAGAACCCTAGAGAATCAACTAAAAAACTATTAGAATTAATCCACAACTTTAGCAAAGTTGCAGGATACAAAATAAATCCACATAAATCATCAGCATTTTTATATATCACCAACAAAATGCAACAGCAAGAGATACAAAGAGAAATTCCATTCAAAATAACTATCGATAGTATAAAATATTTGGGAATATATCTGCCAAGGGAAAGTCACGATCTATATGAGCAAAACTACAAAACACTCTCCACACAAATAAAGTCAGATCTAAACAATTGGAAAAACATCAAGTGCTCTTGGATAGGTCGAGCGAATATCATAAAGATGGCAATACTACCTAAACTAATCTATCTATTTAGTGCTATACCAATCAAACTCCCAAGAGATTATTTAACTGAACTAGAAAAAATAACGACAAAATTCATCTGGAAAAACAAAAGGTCAAGAATTTCAAGGGAATTAATGAAAAAAAATGCAAATGAGGTTGGCCTAGCTGCACCAGATCTAAAACTATATTATAAAGCAGTGGTCACCAAAACCATTTGGTACTGGATAAGAAATAGAGTAGTGGATCAGTGGAATAGGTTAGGTTCACAGAACAAAATACTCAATGACAATTGTAATCTAGTGTTTGATAAACCCAAAGAGCCCAGTTTTTGGGATAAAAACTCACTATTTGACAAAAACTGCTGGGATAATTGGAAACTAGTCTGGAAGAAATTAGGCATTGACCCACACCTAACACCATATACCAAGATAAGGTCAAAATGGATTCATGATCTAGGCATAAAGAA
>JAJPUD010005886.1:91618-111256 GCA_023553655.1 Myrmecobius fasciatus
AATCACATCATTCTTGAAGAGAACCATGTCCATCAAAATTGATCATCGTATATATGCTGTGTATAATGTTCTCCTGGTTCTGCTGATTTCACTTAGCATCAGTTCATGCAAGTCTCTCCAGGCCTCTCTGAAATCCTCCTGTTGGTCATTTCTTACAGAACAATAATATTCCATAACATTCATATACCATAATTTATTCAGCCATTCTCCAATTGATGGGCATCCTTTCAATTTCCAGTTTCTTGCCACTACAAAAAGGGCTGCCACAAACATTTTTGCACATGTGGGTCCCTTTCCCTCCTTAAAAATCACTTTGGGATATAGGCCCAGTAGAAACACTACTGGGTCAAATGGTATGCACAGTTTGATAACTTTTTGAGCATAGTTCCAAATTGCTCTCCAGAATGGTTGGATCCGTTCACAGTTCCACCAACAATGTATCAGTGTCCCAGTTTTCCCACATCCCCTCCAACAGTTATCATTATCATTTCCTGTCATTTTAGCCAATCTGACAGGTGTGTAGTGGTATCTCAGAGTTGTCTTAATTTGCGTTTCTCTGATCAATAGTGACTTGGAACACCTTTTCATGTGACCAGAGATAGTTTCAATTTCTTCGTCTGAAAATTGTCTGTTCATATCTTTTGACCATTTATCAATTGGAGAATGGCTTGAATTCTTATATATTTGAGTCAATTCTCTATATATTTTAGAAATGAGGCCTTTATCAGAACCTTTGAATGTAAAAATATTTTCTCAGTTTACTGCTCCCCTTCTAATCTTGTCTGCATTCATTTTGTTTGTACAAAAACTTTTTAACTTGATATAGTCAAACTTATCTATTTTGTGATTAATGATGATCTCTAGTTGTTCTTTGGTCACAAATTCCTTCCCCCTCCACAGGTCTGAGAGGTAAACCATCCTACATTGTTCTAATTTGTTTATAATATCATTCTTTATGCCTAGATCATGAATCCATTTTGACCTTATCTTGGTATATGGTGTTAGGTGTGGGTCAATGCTTAGTTTCTTCCAGACTAATTTCCAATTATCCCAGCAGTTTTTGTCAAATAGTGAGTTTTTATCCCAAAAACTGGGGTCTTTGGGTTTATCAAACACTAGATTACAATTGTCATTGAGTATTTTGTTCTGTGAACCTAACCTATTCCACTGATCCACTACTCTATTTCTTATCCAGTACCAAATGGTTTTGGTGACCACTGCTTTATAATATAGTTTTAGATCTGGTACAGCTAGGCCAACCTCATTTGCATTTTTTTTTCATTAATTCCCTTGAAATTCTTGACCTTTTGTTTTTCCAGATGAATTTTGTTGTTATTTTTTCTAGTTCAGTTAAATAATTTCTTGGGAGTTTGATTGGTATAGCACTAAATAAATAGATTAATAACTCAATATACTCTTCTGAGACAGATAAGAATTAGGTATCTTATCTACTAATTCATAATTTCTTGGGACCTTTCTTTAGGTCCTTTGCTAACCCCTAGAAATCTCAGGGTTAGCAAAGAGGGTGTTGTTTATCTGTGGGAAAAAGATTGTTAGTGTAAGAATACAAGAATAGGATATATACTCACATTACATGACCAGTGAGTAGATCCAAAGAAGAAAATGGATCAAGGGTTTGAAATTACAAAGATAGACAAGATACACAATAAAACAATTCAAATATATCATGCATAGGATTCAGAAATAAAGACAATAACAATTTATATTTATTCAAGACTTTTAATGTTTAGGAACACTTTCCTTGCAATAACTTTGTGAGATAAGTAACATATATATTATCCTTATTTAATAAACTCATGAAGGTGAAATTATTTTCCCAAGGTTATAAAAATGTTTCAGAAACAAATCAGGGTATCTAAATTCAAGATCAGTGTTATTTCTATCATATAGAATTTCAAGTAGGCAGATGTACTATCAGGAACACAAACATGGTTCTTAATAACCATGATGACAAGAAAGAAATTCAGGGATTAAGTTAAATTAGGTAAAATTTGAAAAGAAAAAAGAGAGGGCAAGTATGAGATAAATTATATTGTTGGTCAACAAGAGTCTGTTGATATTGTCTCCATATCATAGTCTTTCTGTGGCTTACCAGAATCTGAAACCACTTTATCAATGAAATTGATCCGTTGGGTGCTTTAATTCTCAAATTTCTTCCATGTTTTCTTCTTCATGGTGCGAGATAGAACTCATATTCACTATTGTTCTATTGTGTTGAGGGTTCATATTCCAGTCTGTTATGAGTTTCCTGATATATATTCTTTCTTTCTATAATAAGAAAATATTTCAATTGTTAGGGTAGGTTCTTGCACTTCTATTGGTCAAAAAGAGGAATTCCAAAATAATTATATTAGAAACATATCTCTTTGTCCACTCTCATATTGTTTCAAATTATTTTACTATATACAACTAATAGGTATTATATATTGAGTATTGTATATGTATTTATCCCACTGCTAGGTACCACAAAGACCATAAAAGATGAATAACATCAAATTCACTTTCAGAAGTTAAGGGGAAATTGGTAGAGAGAAAGTTTGCATATCTGTAATATTTAGAGAACAATAGATAACACACTTCAACAATGAATAAAATGTTATAATTCAAAGGTCAGTGGTATATTACACATAGTATTCTTTATGACCAACGTTATGAGTAATTTTATAATAAGTTTATGTAATGATCTTGGTTAATTCTCTTTTGCTTATCTTAAAAGTATAAACATAAATTTATCCAGTTATCATTGACAATAGCTATGACCTATGTACAAGAATTCAGAAAAGGGAGAGATCAATATGGTGTAAAGATAAATGAAAGCTACTTGGGGGATGTTTTATAGAAAACATATGGGTTGGGGCTGGGCCTTGATAAATGAATAGGACTTTAGATGGCACAATTTATCAAGCCAATTTGTTGAGAAGTATGAATCATCTATATTGATTAAATGTTAGTAAACAAAGATTGAAAAAATTACATTAGAAAAGTGAAGATATCTTTTAATGTTCTATGGAATAATATGAGAAAAATCTGAAATTTTTGCTTGTAATATGTGTTTTTTTTAGAAAGAAGCACTATTTTATGCAAAAATAGTCATGTGAATCCAGTTTTAGTATCACAATATTTTGTCAGAGAAATTTTAGCTAAACATAAATGTAGCAAGCTTCAATAATAAAGTGTCTGTGGGATAAAGAAAAATCTTTACTGTTGGTCTTAATATGGTTCCTAAACATTCTTGGATAACAGTCTCTATGGGCTTCAGGTTATTCATTTATAAAATGAAAGTGTTGGATTAGAGATTTTAATTTCCTTAATTTCAGAGGACATTTTAATTTTAAATAAATGATAGCATGATCTTTTATTTCACTCTATGTTGATACAGGGGACACCCCTGTTAAAAGACAAGTAATTGTTTAGAAATGCCAGCTGTTATAAATCTAGCACTAGTAGGGAACTTAAGATTTCTATCCAATCTCTCTATTATTAATATCATTGTATTAAATAAAGGTGATAATGATAATTTTGGGTTGAATTTAGGTGAACTTATGTAGGATGTATGCTTAGGAATAATGAACAAAAAAGTATCCTCAGTTTTTAAAGAATAGAAATGACTAACTGGAAACTTCTATACAGTAGCTGTCTTTGGTCCTGAAGCTGACAATGCACAAAAACAAGTATTCAAAGGCTGAGAACTACAACTACTGAGTGTTAAGTAAAGTGAACTTGTAAACAAAAGCCTTACCCTCCACCCTAAATTCCTCATTACACTTAATGTTACATACAAGAAATGACTCATTTCAATTCATGTGGTAAAAATAAAGCAAGAATTTCCTTTTCTTTACTAATTATCTTCATAAAATGACAAAGATAATAACAAGAAAAAAAAGTGCTTCATGCTCTGAAGCTTGGATGAAGAAATGACTTCAAAGCAGTGCATTTGTGTAAATATGTTGTTTTGGTATGCTTAGACATCACTAATGATTTGCCTCAATGAGGAACCCTGCCTTTACAGTATGTGGTGCCTCATATTCTGGAGAACAAGATTCCTTTACATAGCCCTGTTCTCTGCATATTTGGTTTCACAAGCTGGTCCTGAATGAATGAAGACATGAAAAGTGGTTTTAGATTAGCCTTTATTTAGATTCCATACTGAGGTTGACAGTGGTAATGCCAAACTATATCCACCTGTAGAGACACTTATGCAGGAGAAGGGGGAAAAATGCAATTAGAATCTGCCAACAACAACAACAACAACAACACATAACTAGTTAGCACAATGCTTTAATCAGCATAGAGAATAATGATAATTTAGTCCTTTATACATTAAATTAGGGATAAATTCTACCCATCAAGATCACATTCTCCAAGATTTCACAGGTCACCCTACCTACATGCTGTCATGCAATAGACTTAAATTTTAGAATCAGAAAACTAATATCTTCTTCATTCTACTACATATTAGCTGTATGCCCTTGAGTGAACAACTTTACTTCTTTGACCTACACTTTCCTCTTTTTTAAAATGAAAGAATTGACTTACGTGATTTCTACAATGCTTTTGCTGCATTAAATCCTGTGACTTACCCTTTTTTTCTGAAATACATTTTGTTTCTGGACTAGTTTTTCCACTATTCTCATAGTGCCTTTTAATTATTCATGTATATAATTCATCTATACTAGTAAATTATAAGTTCTTTAAAGCTAAAGATCATGAGTTATACATTTTATGACCCCCCACACTATAATAATAACAGTCATAGTCCAACTATTCCTTGAATTAGTGAATGAATTAATGAAAGACAAGTATATCACCCTAATATACATTTTGCTATAAAACTATCTTTTTTGTTTTATTTTTGAGGACATATTCCATCAATGTTGCCAGAATTTATGCAAAATTTTGAGCTCTGGATCTTTTGCATCAAGCATGTTTCAACAATTTTCAGAAGCATAGCATGAATTGAAGATGTAAACGTTTTGGGAGTGTTTTTTGTTTTTACTCAACTGTCATTTTCCAATTAATACATCATCCACAGAGCTATTTAAAACAAAGAAAGCATTTTTGTAGAGAAATAAGTGTAGTGATAGCATCAGACGTTACCTGTAGGAATACAATTCATTAGAGTACCTTTTCTCCCCTAAGGGAAAAGAATGTGTTTTATCATTAGTTCTCTGCAGCAAAGATTAAGTTTTATATATGACATGGATTTAGACATGTTTCACTACTGTTTTCATTTACATTATTATTGTTATTATTTATTCTGTTTATTTATGTTCTCCTTTTTTTATTTCCTCTTTGTTAACCCCTTCAAGTTTTCCTGCTTTTCACACTTCCTTATATTTGCTCTTGTTAAGGTATAATAGTTTTCCATTATATTAATAAAATTAATATAATATGTATTCCATTATATTAATAGAATTAAGATACTGATGGGTAACTATTGCTTTCAGTTTTGTTGTTGTTGTTGTTGTTGTTTTAGTGCTAAAAAGTGTTTACCTTGCTATTTACTTGTATATGGGGACCTTTTGTCTAATACCTTCTTGAGATATATACCTAATTATAAGGTAAATGAATACACAAAGTTTAGTGACTTTCCTTGAGTATTTTCTAATTGAGTTTTCATAACAGAACAATTTTTAATTCCACTAACAGTACATTCATATACCTGACTTTGATAGGTCATCCAACATTTATTATTTTTGTATTTTCCATTTATAACAATTTGAAACATGGAATGTAAAGAGATAAGAGCACTTTAATTTTAATTTCTCTTACTAGTAATTTGGAACATTTTGCATGTGTTTATTTACAACTTATATTTTTTCCTTTTGTAAGCTGTTTGTTTATATCTTTTTTCATCTTATCTATTGTGATTTTTATCTTATGATATTTGTATCCAGAGTTAACCTCCATTTATTCCTTTTACTCCTATGAATTTTAATTCATAATTTTATGTTATTTTATGACCCACATTTGTAATGATGATTAGTCATTAATTTTATATGGAAATTCTGCTTTTGGCATTTATAAGCAATAAAAACCTCTATAGCTGTTTTATACATATAGCTTTGTCTTATTTCTTATGCCAGTTCTATACTTTGCATGATTTGCCAAGCCACATTACATTAAAATAATTCTTTTCATTTGAGACACTATTTCATGTCCTTTGAGCTTTTATGTTCAAAAGTCAAAGATAAGTCTATAGATGAGATATTTAGAACCTAATTTATATCAGAATAAACTGCAAATCTTAACTCTTTTGGAAAATGGTATCACTGCTAAGGAAATTGAACAATACTTATTTATGGTAATTCAAATCAGGTATTTATTACACATTTAGTATGTTCATTATTTGCCAGGTATTGTACCAGATACTGAGAATATAAAGGTGAAAAATGAAAATAGTGCCTGTTCTCAATAGATTTACATTCTTGTTTGTAAATGCTATAAATGAGTATGTTTGGAGAACTGCTATATATAAATATGATTGCTCAGATGACATTGATTGATGGAGTATGGAGGCTAAATCTTATAGGAGACATATCAATTAAAAATTTGACCATAGCTTCCTTTTGATATGGGGTGAGCTTGAGGGTAACCAGTGAAACAAAATGTGCTGGGGCCAGCTAAAAGGAATCCAAGCATTGGAGAGGCCTCATAGCAGGAATCTGGATGAAATATCAAAATATTTGATAAGTGAATAGGAACTGGAGCCAAAATGACTAATAATAGGGAAATAATTCATTGCAAAACTCAAGACAAAGTAATACAAATTCTAGTCTACTAACTCAAATGGTCAAAGTTGTATTTTTTTGCAGACCATATGTATGAGTCTTCATTGCCCCCTCCTGGTAGGTACCTCTGGCCCATATGGTTAATAACTCATAAATTTCAGAATTCAAAAATATTGAGTGACCATCTCACCCAAACCCCTCAGTTTATATACCAGTAAAATAACGAGCAGCGATTTTAGGTGACTGGCCTAACAAACAGTAAATTGTTCAAAATATGTTCAGTACTATATGTCTGTTTTTTGGTAGATCTCTTTAGATGTTTGAAGGTCTTGATATGATTCAATAGCTAGAAAGGGCATGTGACATTTGTAACAATATAGCCATACAGCTGATAGTAGCGTATTTTGATATTTCAAAGAGATATAACCCTAGAATTAGTGGTGTAAATTATAGAAAAACAACATACTATTGTCAAGAAGCAGTTATTCTGTGCATGACCAGAGCTGTATTTATCAATCAGCTGTACTTAGTAATGGCAATAATAAAAGCATATTGATTAATCAGTTTATAAAGAGAAGCTCTGATCAGAAATAGTCAACATGGGTTCTTCAAAAAGAAAATGGTCAAAGTCTCATCTTTGTTTTTGACATTATTATAAGACCATTGACTACTGAGAAATACATGCATTATATCTCTATATGTGAATGTATTATGTATAGTTTGCCATTTTATAAAAGACTCTCATTATCTTCATGCAACTAATTATCTTATTTCCTCAAACTATCCTTTCAGAATTTCCTATTTCTATTAATGACATCATCATACTTCTAGTTACTATAGTTCAGTGTCTCAAATTCAGTGTCCATAGTTCTTTGTCTGGATATGAATGGCATTTTCCATCCAAAATCTATTGGAATTGTCTTGGATCACTGTAAGCTGAGAAGAGCTAGTCTCTCACAGTTCATCATTGCACAATCTTACTGTTACAGTGTACAGCATTTTCTTGGTTCAGCTCACTTCACTCAGTATCAGTACATGTAAGTCTTTCCAATCTTTTTTGAAATTAGTTTGCTTATCATTTCTTATAGAATAATAGTATTCATATATTACATTCATATATTCATATTTTATTCATATATTACAACTTATTCAGCCATTCCCCAACAGATGGGCATCTCTTCAATTTCCAATTCCATGCCACCACAAAAATAGTTACTACAAACATTTTTGCACATGTGGGTCCTTTGCCCTCTTTTATTATCTCAATGGAATACACATCCAGTAATGAGACTGCTGGATCAAAAGTATGCCTTTGGGCATAGTTTTATAGGCTTTTGGGCATAATTCCAAATTGCTCTCCAGAATGACTGGATCATTTTACAACTCTACCAACAAAGCATTAGTATTCCAGTTTTCCCATATTCCCCCCACCATTTATGATTATCTTTTCTTGTCACCTTAGCCAATCTGAGAGGTGTAAAGTGGTACTTCTCTCAATTTGCATTTATCTACAGTGATTTAGAGTGTTTTTCATGTGACTAGAAATGGCTGTAATTTCATTATCTGAAAACTTCCTGTTCATATCCTTTTACCATTTATTAATTGGGAAATGACTTGGAATTTTATAAATTTGACTCATTTCTCAATTTATTTTAGAAATGAGGCCTTTTTCAGAAACAATGGTTATAAAATGCCCCCCCCCCAGCTTTCTGCTTCCTTTCTAATGCTGGATGAATTGGTTTTTTTATTTCATATTTAATATAATCATATTTAACATGATATACAAGAAATAATATTTTATTTAATCTTTAATTATTAATTTTTATTCTTATTTATTATATAAATATAACATTTATGTTTTAATATAAAATTCTTGTTTTAAAATTAATATTTAATATAATAAAAATAATCCATTTTGTAATTCATAATGTTCTCTAGTTCTTGTTTGGCCACAAATTCATCTCCTCTCCAAAATTCTAATAAGCAAACTATCCCTTGCTCACCTGATTTGCTTAAAGTATTACTCTTTATGTCTAAATCATGAATCCATTTTGACCTTATATTGATATAAAGTATGAGATGTTAGTTTATGCCTCATTTCTGCCATATTATTTTTTAGTTTTCCATAAATTTTTGTCAAATAGTGAGCTATTATCCCAGAAGCTGGAGTCTTTGGGTTAATCACATACTAGATTATTATTGTGTCTTGTGTATTTAGCCTAGTACATTGATCCAATACTCTTATTTCTTGGCCAGCATTAAATGATTTTGATGACTCCCACTTTATAATATAGTTTTACTTCTGTTGAAATGGATATTCAGTGAAATAGAATAATTTCAAGCTTTCCTGATTAAAAGTCCACAGCTGAATGGAAAATTTTACTTTTTTTTTTTTTGCTTTTTTGCTGAGGCAATTGGGATTAAGTGACTTGCCAGGGTCACACAATAGGGAATGTTAAGTGTCTGAGATCAGATTTGAACTCAGGTCCTCCTGACTTCAGGGCTGGTATTCTATCCACTGTGCCAACTAGCTGCCCCGAAAATTTTGCTTTCAAATAAAGACTCATGAGAAGCATAAAAAAAAAGTAAGCAGGAAATGAAAATCACAAATCATTCAATGAGATTAAACTGTTTATATTCCTCAGTGGGAAAATTATAATTGTTATTCCTAAAAACTTTCTCATAGTTAGGGAAGTTGAATATAACGGGATGAGTATTTTAATGAAATTAAAGGGTAGAGAAAGAAGAATCAAATGGGAGAAGATGGAAGAGAGAGATATGATAGGTAAGTTACCTGACAGTTTCAGAGATAAGAGGAAAATGTAGGATATTGGGAGGTTAATGCTCAAACCTGAAAAAAGAATGACACATACACTCATTTCAGTATAGACATCTGTCATACCATATAAGGAAATGGGTAGGGAAGGAATAATAGTTGAAGCAGGGATTAATAGAAGGGTGAGTAGATTGGAGGGGTAGATATAAAATTCAGAAACAAAACACTTTTGAGAATGGCTAGGTTTAAAGGAGAAAGAGAATATGAGAAATCAAGAAAAAATAGGATTCAGAGAAATACAAAATTTGTAATCATAATTGTGAAAAAAAGTTTTTACAGTAGGTTTTTCTGATAAAGATATTATTTCTTAAATATATAGATAATGGAGTCAAATTTATAGGAATAAGAACCATTCTTCAGATGATAAATTATCAAAGTATATGAACAGGTAGTTTTCAGATAAAATAATCAAAGCTACCAATACTTATGTGAAAAAGTGCTCTAAATTACTACTCATCAGAAAAATGTAAATTGAAACAATTCTGAGCTACCACTCCATGTCTGCCAGAAAATCTAATATGATAGAAAAGGAAAATGTCCCATATTGGAGGGGATGTGAGAAAATTGAGACCTTAATGCACTGTTAGGAAATTTGGATGCTTATTTTATAGGGCAATTAGAACTATGCCCAAAGGGTTATAAAATTGTGCATACATTTTTTACAAAAACTAAGTCTTTTCCTCAAAGATATAAAAACAAAAAGGAACAGGTATCTATATCTAAGTCTATGTCATTTATGTTTATATCTATAAACTCTTTTAGTTGTGGCAAAAAATGGAATTTGAGGGGATGTCAATTAATTGGCAAATAATTGAATAAGTTGTATATAATTTTGATGACTATAAGAAATAACTAGCAAGATACTCAATGTGCAGTTATATGAACTGATACAGAGTGAAATTAAAAGAACCAGAAGAGCAGTATATACAGTAACACCAATATTATGTTGAGATGATGAGAAAATCAATGATTTAGCTACTCTCAGCAACATAGCAATAGAAGATAATTCTGAAAAATTCATGATGAAAAATGCTATCCATCTCCAGAGACAGAATTACTGGAGATCAAAACATACTCTTCTTTACTTTGCTTTTGTTGTGTTTGCTTTTTTTTACAACATGAATAATTTGGAAATATGTTTTGCATAATTGGAGATGAATAACGTATATCAAATTTTTTGCCTTTTTAAGAGGAAAGTGGATAAAAGAGAAGGAGGAAGAGAATTTGGAATTCAAAAGTTGAAAGAAATGGTTAAAATTATTTTTACAATTTTTGTAACTTTCTAACAATTGTAACAAATGTTACATTCTAACAATTATATGTGTTCAAAACTAGAATTAGAGGACTGACTAAGACTAGATGATCATTACCATATTAGCATGTGTTAATAGAGATTTATTTTGAATATGAGTTGGATTTTGCAATCACTGAGTTTCCTTCCACAACTAAAAATTCTATACTTCTGCCTCAAAATAAATTATAAACCCCCCACATTGTGAGGGTCTTATAGTGTTTTTTTTTCCCTAGCCTAACTTTCAAGATACTTTTCAAATTACTCCTCTTCATATAGTCTATGTTTCAGTGTCTTGGGCCTACTTCTTTTCCCTTAACTTCAGCATTACATTTCTTTCCACACCTCCATATCTTTGCTCAAGTTATTTTACATATAATCCTGTCTGGCTTTTAGAATCCTTATTTTTTTTAAGGTTTGATTCAGTTGCTGGCTCCTATACTAAATCATTTTTGACCCTCTAGAAGGGCATAAAATCCTTGAGAGGATAAATCCTTTCTATTTTGTTTATAGTGCCAGAAATCAATACTTTGGGATACATAATAAATATATCACATTCATTACTTTCAAATTTATATTTGAAGGAGAGAGTACAATGTATATAAGAGTATTGAAAAGTAGAGAGGAGGGTAACAGAATATGTAGCCAATGGAGGAAATATGGTTTGGGATAGTACAGCTTAAAATGAGTTTAAGTATTTCTGAGTTATCTCAGGGTAATAGGGATCTATGAAGGGAAGATGGAACTAGTATTGGAAACATTTTGCAATTTATTTATTTATTTATTTTTTAAATGTGAGTTCCATATTCTCTCTCCCTATTATTCCCTCTACCACCTACTTAGATATTATTTAGAATACTGAGATATTAATTAAACACATGAAATCATAGCATGGAAATTTTCTAAGGTAGCAGTAAGGCAGGAGAAAAGGAGAAGGAATATGTGGAGAATCCAAGTGATAGTGAGTTATACCAAAAATTTGGTTCTACTTAAAATGGTGATCAGTAAATATGAGTTTACCTAGATTACTTCTAAAACCATTTAAGCTCTGTATCTATGTTTGAATGGCTAAAGGGATCAAGGACTCAGGAGGCAGGGCTTCTGTACACTTCTTCCATGGGAAAACACCCACTCTGGGAAGATAAAAAATTGCCTTCTATAACATGGGATTTAATTTTTCAATCAAAGAAACTAGGGAAATCCACATAGGCCAAAGTTCATAGTTAGGAGCCAAGAATGGTGGTCTAATACAAAAAAAAAATAGAAGTTCCACAATGTAAATCATGATCTACAAAACTATTTTCTATGCAAGTAATAGATTGCAACCAAAACAGCAGTCTTGCAAATTGTCCATCTAAAACACAATTTTTCATCAGTTGCCCTCACTGAGACAATTAATTAGCTTTAACTATATCAACCTATATAAGTGATAAATCCAGTATTTAGAATAAGATCAGCCCCTTATTTCAAATGGTTGTAGTAGGTTGTTGTCCAGTAGGAACTGTATTTGATTCCAGAACTATGAGACTTAGGTGGGACTTTTACCTTAAGATGTCACTTTTCTATATTGTCTTGGATATCTTTTGTGTGAATTTGTGTGTAATCCTCTGGGCCAAGGGTTCAGGCACTGAGGAGAGAAGATATCTAATTCTCAGATTATGGAGATATGTGTTTTCATTCACACTAATTTCACTTACCCTTCATATCATATCATTTTTAAACTCTTGGTAATTTACCCCCCATGATCTTTCTCACATTTGTTCCCTTTATCTGTGAAAAAGTACAACAAATGAGCATCTAGATATATTGTTGAGACAATAAATTATTTTTAAAAGTTCTGTATTTATTTCTACAATCAAGGGAAAACACCCAGGAAAGCAAATAATGTGATTTTACAACACTCTATCTAATTAATATAGAAAGAATATTAAAATTTGAGGTCAAAGCATAAGCCCTATATCTTCTTTTATATTTTCTAGACCTCAGTTTCCTCACCTGTAATATTTAGGATGTTGTGCTACTTAGTCTCAGTGGTCTGGTATATCTCTAAATATATGATATGAAAGGGATTTTTTGACTTACCCTCCTCTGACTGTGAGCAGGCATATGGCCCCGGACAGTTAGAATTCAAGAAAGAGGCCATTTGCTAGGTTTTACACCACATCAATTTTTATTCAATTGTTATTTCAACTCATTTGTGATTCATATCCTTCTTAATTACATCCCATTTTTACTACATGGACAGAAAGGATAAAATGTCAGAGTACTCAATTTCCAGGTTAATCTTAAAGGACTGAATTAACAAATTTACTTTCTCAGACAGTTCTGCAAAGTATGTTCTTTTTAGTTTTGTGCTTTAGGAATAGTTAATTATATCTTTCATGCTGTTGCAAAATAATAATGAAAACAAAACAAAATTACTATAATACTAGAAATAGCACTGAACTTAGAAGACTTTAAGTACTATCTTACCTGGGGTCAAAAATCTGGTTTGTCACTTACTTCTTATATGTAACCTTGTATAAATTGACTAAATATCATGACAAGAATACTGGATTTGGAATCAGAAAGTTCTAATTGTGTTTAAATTTTATACCTTACTACTTTGAACAAGTTATTTAACTTCTTTGAACCAGTTTTTCTTAGCTATAAAAACTGAAATAGGACTAAATGACCTCAGAGGGCCCTTCTAACATGAACCCTCACATTCTAATTTTAAAACAAATTTACATCTCTGTGCTTCAGTTTTTTTTTTCTTTTAATCTGGGAAAAGAAGGGTTGGTTCTATGGACTTTAGGGTTCTTTCTTACACTAACATTTTGTAAGTCTATGAATAATTTGATAGGAAAAATTATTGCAAGAATCATTTTAATTCCTTGTTCTTACAGAAAAAGATACTATTGAAGATCAAGATCATAGAAGATAAAGTACAAATAAAAGATATCTTTTATTTTTTGTAAGACCTTGATTCATTTTGAAGGGAAAATTGAATTTGCTTTACTTAAAACAAAGCATGTCCACCTCAACTATTTTTCTGAAATTTTTAAATGTAAAAATGAGATTTAACTATACCATATGAAAATATGAGATGTGAAAGGAAGCCAGAGTAAAGGCACTGCTAGGTAATAGCTCCTCATCCACAGACAAGAATACTTCTTTGTTCTTTTCCTCTTAATCCATTTCCATTTTGTTTGGGAATGTTTGCTGGTTTATGCTTTCTCCTTGCTCAATAGCAATTGAATTGCTGTACTAAAAAGCAAAATGATTTTTCTGAGGAAAGGACCACATTATTGTTTCATTCTCATTTTCTTTCTGCACAAGCTTGGAAACAACATATCTGATGCTAATCTGCCAGTCCCCCTCTCTGTTCTGTGGCTATCATCATAATAACCCTCAAGGAATGATTTAACATCATAATTATAAGGAATCAAAGAATGATTAGAATGATGTTTTCTTTCTCCCTAATTTCCTCTCATTAATTCCCTTGTCTGCTATTCTCTTTGCTTTTAATGTTCACTGCTGGGGCCCAATACCCACTGATAGAAACAGAACTAAGGAGCTTATTCATGTTGCAGAATGATGAACATCTTTGTATAGCTGGGTGATGGGTGAATACTTTGGCTCAATTGCATGTTTTCTGCTTTATCCTTTTTATAGTTCAGCCCTTCAAAAGTCTAAAGCAACAAAAGTTAATTGTAACCTTACTCAGAAAGTATTAATACATACTTGTAGTTTTTACCAACCAGTACACAAACAGTAAAGGGGGGATTGATTTCGTAGCATTTGATCTCTTTTGAATTCATGTAGTCAAGCTTAATAATATGCTTTAGTATGTTGGCTGTAGTAAATGTCCTGAAATTCACCAATAAAGGTGGAAATTAGATATCAGAATTATATGGTGAACAGCAGTTTTACTCCTGGCTGCTTTCCTTCCTTTCTTTTATCACTGGGTAGCCATTTAACAATTATGGAAACTCTTTTTCTTGATAGGTGTAGATATAATTAATATAACAATGTGAACTACCTCAAAATGGTTGCTTTATCTCTCCACTAGACTGTAAACATCTTAAGGGTGGGAATTGTTTCTTATTCTTCCTTGTATCCCTTGAACACAGTTTCTTATTCATAGGTGGTCCTTAATAATATTTGTTGAATTGAGCTGGCTTAAAGAAAAAAAAAAGAAGAAATGAAGAATATAAATAGAATATGTGTGGCATCAGAAGATAAATGGCGATTAATGGATATTTTAAAAGAGTAAAAAAGAAAAAAATTGTATATGATTTTGTTTTAAAATTATTTTATAAATTGAGATTCTTAAGAATCAGTATAGTTCTAAATATGTTTTAAAATATATAATTTGCTCAATATCTCAAATCAATTAAAATGAGATAGAATGTCAAAGCCACATTTTAAATTAACCTTCCACCGATATTACAGATTGAAATATGATGAGTTGATAAGAACAAGGCTCTGAGCTTTGGTAATTTCCTCTGTGTCCATGTGTGTGATTGCAAAAAATATCACCAAAATGAAAGTTGTCTTTATCATAATGTCCACAAGGGAATGTAGACATATACCTTCATAGATTTGTTGAAGGAATTGTATAAATCAAACAGAAATTGTTCACCTTGTGAGAACAGAATTCTAAAATGCTATAAATTTCTCCATATTGAAAATGAAAGGCCACATCTTTGATGTGGAAAATATAAGGTCTTCCTTAGAATTGTGAAACTTCAGTTCAAATCTTGCTCTGGGTACATATAAAAGGCTAAGTGACCCTGGTCAAATCATTTAACTTCTCTGTACAAAACATGATGTTTTAAGATTATAAGTGATAGAGAAATTGTTTATTTGCACTGGTAGAAGGAGGTTCTGCAGAAAGACCTTCCTATAAGTGATGAAACCACAAGTCTAGAGGCAAAGTGAAAAAAAGAGGAAGACAAGGCAAAGTGCTTTTTGATTTTACCTTTTCTAGACATTTAAGTCATTTATTTCAGTCAGTTATTTTCTGCTATATCAAATTATGCAGCTACATGCTAAAACATGGTTCTGGGATTGCTACATCACATTCTTTTCTATGTTTATAATAGTGTTTTCCTAAGATCGAATTTTCTGCACAAATTTGTTTCATGTAAGATCTAGTACAGAACAACATGAATGGAAAACAATATTTTTATGAGAATTATTCAGCCTAAATATGTATATATATATACATACATATACATTTATAAATGAAACACAAAATATGCCTTTCTCAGTCATTTACTAAATTTGCAGTCCCTGAGTACTTACATCATACTTATGACTCCATATTTCTGATTTTACTTTTTAATTGTATTACCTAAAATTTATCACTTTTTTTAGTCTCCAAAATCTGGGTTCCATGTGCAGAAATGATTATTATTGTAACTTAGAGCTCATACTTAATATCTCCACCTGAACACATATTTCTTTAGGAAGGATAAGAGAAGTTCCTACATTGGTCACACTGGAGGAAAGTCACTTGTGCTCAGTCTCTCTCTCTCTCTCTCTCTCTCTCTCTCTCTCTCTCTCTCTTTATATATATATATATATATATATATATATATATATATATATATATACATATATACACATAAACATGTATACATACTTTAAGAATTATGTGGGAAGAGCAAATTGATTAAAGTTAACAGTTGCAAAACACACTGAGTAAACTCCTTCCTCCACCCTTCCCATAGTATAAAGGAGAGATTTGCTTGAAACTATATTCATTTTTTTTTCATTCAGGCAGGTTGTGACACTGCTTAAGTTATGTTTAAATTTGGTTAATAAGTGGAGAGATCCTAGTCAAGAAATCTGCTTTTCACCCTTTTCATTCTCTAATCTTTATTGTACTCCCCCTCATCCCTTTATAATTTTTAGAAAAACTTTTGTAACTTAGTTACTGTTACTAAGTGATTTTCATGGATTTAAAGAGAATTCTTATTTCAGTGCTTAGGGGTGGTATAATAGTCTGTTTTAGGTGGAATTATAGGTATTCAAATTCCATTAGCTAATCTCTAAAACCTCCTGGAATAATACCATACTGCTCACAATATTTCTGTAACCCAGTTTAAAGAACTTGGGTTTTAGAGCTCTGCATTTTATTTATTCATTCTAATTGTAGACTGCTTTTGATAGCTTGTTTGCCAGACTGCACAGAGCCAATGTACCTTTTTCCTGTGTTTCTCTGGCTATCTTCTGAAATTTCTGAAATATTAATCAACAGTGTTTGTTATGAGGCAATTCATTCTGGATGGCATGTTGCCATAATAGTTTAAAGTAAATACTTTACATTGATGCTGTTGCCATTTTATATGGTTGTTAAACTGTACCATCAAAGTCTGTTTGAGTGAATTAGAGAGCAAGTATATCTACTGTGAATACATGGTTATACTTGTAAGAGACACTGGGCACTTTTTCCTTTGAGAATCTTATAGAGCTTAACATTAGTTAATTAAAATTTAAAAAATTGTCTAGTTAATTTAATTGTCAAGTGTTCCCTTTTCAAAATCTAATGCATTGAGTTGTCATGGGACAGTAATTTATATCATGAAGTTTGTGGTGCTGTGACTACCTGATGGTTGCTGCAGGAAATGTTCAGTGTGTAGTGTTTCTACAGGAATTTAGAACCTTGGTTATAAAGGTTACTTACACATGCAAATCAAAGGGACCAGAGAGTCTGTCTAGTGTTCTCATTTCACAGATTGGAAAACTTAGGCCTAGTGATGGTATATAACTTGCCCATGGTCACAGAGGTGATAAGAGTCTGAGGCATGATTTGAACTCAGGCTTTTTTTTTAAACTCTAAATCCAAAATTCTTACATTGTATTCTATAGCCCTTGGGAATTATTGTTGGTTGGGACAAAATTGAAATTCCCTTATAGGGTCATAAATTTAGATTTACATTCAGAGTGAGAAAGAAATTTAGAGCCCACCTAATTCTTATTTTGAAGATAAAGAAAATGAGGTCTGGGGACTTTTGAAATTATCCAGTGTCATCCAGTAGCATAAGTAAAAATTGAATCTGGGTCTAAATTTAACATTTTTCTTTACTGTGCCATATTATCTTGTTTTGCCATACAGATTTAATCTCCTTTTAGAAAGAGGTAAATATAATATACTTTATCTATCATTGCTTTTATATGAGCAACAAATAATATTAAGAAGACCAACATTTTCCTTTTAAGTAAAAATTGAAATTAAATAGAATTTCTGTGGATGTGATCATATAGGCCAGGAAATTTTAGCACATGTTTCACTTGTGAAATTAGACAAGACAGCCTATTTCTCTGGATTTTAAATCTTCTAATTAGTAAAATAAAAGTGTTTACCTAATTGCTTTATAAGTTCCTTCTCAGCTCTATATCATGAATTTAGGAAAAAATAGGAATAGGGACTGCATCTGTGATTTCATTGATAGGGAGAATTCTTGGGTGAGCAAACTACCTAAATGAATACAGGTTGATATCTATTCTGCAATTTATATGGTCTAAAAGAGTTGACCATATCCTAAGAATTTAATTTACTCCACCAAGATTCTATAAAGTAATTTGGAGCACCTTTTCATATGACTACAAATAGTTTTAATTTCATCCTCTGAAAATTGTCTGTTCATATTCTTTGACCATTTATCAGTTGGAGAATAGCTTGAATTCTTATAAATATGAGACAATTCTCTATATATTTTATAGATGAGACCTTTATAGAAACCCTTAAATGTAAAGATGGTTTCCCAATTTATTACTTCCCTCCTAATCTTGACTGCATTGGTTTTGTTTGGACAAAAACTTTTTAACTTAATATAGTCAAAGTTATCTATCTGGTGTTCAATTAAGAGTTCCAGTTCTTCTTTGGACATAAATTTATTCCATCTCCATAGGTCTGAGAGGTAAACTATATTACCTTCCTCTAATTTACTTATATCACTCTTTATATCCAGATCATGAACTCATTTAGATCTTATCTTGGTATGTGGTGTTAGATGTGGGTCAAGCCCTAATTTCTTCCACACTAGTTTCCAATTTTCCCAGCAGTTTTTGTCAAATAGTGAGTATTTATCCCAGACGCTGAGGTCCTTGGGTTTATCAAAGACTAAATTGCTCTAGTTATTGCCTAGTTTGTCCTGTGATTCTATCCTATGCCACTGATCAACTACTCTATTTCTTAGCCAGTACCAAATGGTTTTGATGACCGCAGCTTTATAATATAGTTTTAGATCTGGTATAGCAAGTCTACCATCATCATCCTTTTTTTTTTCATTAATTCTCTTGAAACTCTTGATCTTTTGTTCTTCCAAATGAATTTTGCTACTATTTTTTCTAGATCTGTAAAATAATTTCTTGGGAGTTTGATTGGTGTGGCACTAAATAAGTAAATTAGTTTGGGTAGTATTGTCATTTTTATTATATTCCCTCAGCATATCCATGAGCACTTTATGTTTTTTCCAATTGACTAGGTCTGATTTTATTTATGTGGAAAGTGTATTATAGTTTAGTTCATATAGTTCCTGACTTTCCCTTGGCAGTTAGATTACCAAATATTTTATACTATCAACAGTAATTTTGAATCACTATTGATCAGAGAGATGCAAATTAAGACAACCCTGAGGTACCACTACACACATGTGAGATTGGCTAAAATGACAGGAAAAGATAATGATCAATGTTGGAGGGGATGTGGGAAGGCTGCGATGCATTGTTGGTGGAGCTGTGAATGGATCCAGCCATTCTGGAGA
>JAJPUD010005886.1:111356-144158 GCA_023553655.1 Myrmecobius fasciatus
GAGCAGAACCAGGTGATCATTATACACGGCAACAACAATACTATATGACGATCAATTCTGATGGACATGGCTCTCTTCAACAATGAAATGTTTCAAACCACTTCCAATTGTTCAGTGAAGAAAGCCATATACACCCAGAGAGAGGGATGTGAAATGTGGACCACAACATAACATTTTCATACTCTCAATTGATGTTTCCTTATATTGTGTTTCCTTTATCTGATATTTCTTTCTTGTAGATATGATTTTTCTTGCACAATAATGATGTGTGGAAATATGTATACATATATTCGATTTGTCAAGTATTTTAACATAATTAACATGTAGTGGATATCCTGCCATCTAGGAGAAGGGGGGGAGTAGAGGGGGAAAATTTGTAACAGAAAGCTTTGTAAGGGTTAATGTTGAGGAATTACCCATACATATGTTTTGCAAATAAAATAAAAAAATATTCACAAAAAAACAAAAGATATCAATAAAAACTATTTAAAAAAATTCTATAAAGTATGCAACAGAGGCAGAACTGGTTCCCAGCCTTTCTTGCTTTTGAGGCCAGATCTATATCCATTATGCCATACTGCATATGCAAAGTATATTCCATATGAAAGAGTAGTCATATTACATAATGATATTGTAATTAGGGAAGTGAATCATATTTTCAGTCCAGTTTTGATGTACTTTTATTCATCTATCCTTTCATTCATCAGTAATTCATCAGTATCTTTCATATTCTAGGTACTGAGAAAGACAAAAAAAGATAATTAGGAAATGGCTTCTTCCTTCTTGACATTTTCCATGTAGAAGGAAATATAGAACATACATACAATATGCAAGAATATGATAAGAGTACAAAGAGGTGATAAGAATACAAGTACTTTGGCAGGCAAGAAACTTTCATTGTGTTTTCTGTGTGCTAGGTCTATGGTAATTTCTAGGAATAAAAATACATTCACAAATATATAATAATAGTTAGCATTTATATATGAGTTATTATGTCAGGTAACACCTTTCCAAATATTACCTAATTTTATTTTCATAAGAATACTGAGAGATAAATTTATTATTATTTTAGATCTGAGGAAACCAAGGGAAAAAGGCTATCTGATTTGCCTAAAGTCACAAAGCTAGTTAGTGCACGACATCCGATTTGAATTCAGGTGTTTCCAACTCTAATCCCAACCCACTATTTCATCCCTGTTGTCAACAAACTTACATTTTAGTAGAGGAATGCAACACACCTGAAAAATAGGTGGATGTCATATATTTGTGACTAAAAAAGGTGATAGGTGAGTCAAATTGTGAGATTAAGAAATAATCTCAGCTGTAATACTGTTACTCTTAGGAGACAAAAAGGAAAACAGTGAAGACCTTCTGAAAGACTATGGAGGACTAATGGCAAACCATGGACAAAAGAAACATTGAATGATAAGGTAGAGAGGAGAACTGACATTTGTTATCAGAATAAAGAGTTCATACTTATTTAAAAAGGATGAAATATCAGAGACGTGCTCAAAATCAGAGAAAGGAAAAAAACACACTTATCCAGTTCTAAAAATCATGGAAATTATTTATTGTGTAGCAAGTTAAGCCTTGGAAATATGGATACTTTAATATTATAGTCATTTGCCTCTTCCTATACAAAACATGACTCAGATTGAAATGCTTGTCTTTAAAATTAGTATAGTCAGAACTTCTTTTCATTATGTCTTTTTGTTCTATAAGTAATATATTTGCTCTTAAGATAGATGGTCTTTTTACTTCAATAGACTCTCTCCGGGGTAGTTTTTGGGGCCTAAATAGAAATTAAATAAGGGAAAAGTCATGAATGGAAATTTCTGGTGTAGCAAATTTCCCCCTTCCCCCCCAGGAAACTGGTGTTAACATTGGCATATTAACTTGTTGAAATATTTTATTATGTGACTATATACGTATATGTGCTTTTCTTTGAAATATAAGAGCAAGATTTCCCTATTTTTCCATTTCAAGGTTAAAGCAAATTAGATGTTTTGCTATAATGACCTTGTTAGAGGTATAAATGATTCCCATCCTGCTCAATATAAAACAAATTTTGAGACACTGTCAATATACTGTTATCTTTAAAACTTTCTTTACCTTAACATGCATACTTCTTACTGCTGATGAATAGTTGCTGTGGGAAGCATGACTTTCAGCTGTATGCATTTCAATGCTTAGATTGACCTGAAGAGAACTAACCTGATGGAATTTAAAACAAAAAAAAATTGTTATTTTAAAAATTAAATATAATCTCTAACATGGTAGAGGATTTCACAATATTCTTTTTTTTTTAACTCTCCCTCATTCTTCCTCCATTTCATTGATACTCCCAAGAATAAAATCATTCAACTTTCAAACTTTTCTATCTTCCTGTTCCATGCATCATCAGTAGGATAATCATTAACAGATATTTAAGAATGAAGAGATAAAATGAAAACATGGAATGGAAGTGCTTCAACCAAGATGCATAATCTTATTGCAGAAATTTTTTACCCTGTAAATGGAAAATATAAATGCATTGAGCTTATATTCACTCACTTATTACTTGGTCACTAACAAGATAAATCAAATCAATGAATATCTTCGTACGGAGTCTATTTTGCTGAGAAAATAATGGGAAGATATCTTTAGCTGACCTGATTTTTAGATCATCAGATTCATAGATCCAGTTATTTTACTAATTTTATTAAATGATGTGACTTTCACCTATTACTCCTTGTTATTAAAAAAAATCATTAATTGCATTGAATCTTGATAAATTGGTAGTGAGGAAAGTTAAGATTCACAAAATTTACCAGGTTAACCTACGTGGAAAAAAATGGATGAAATGAATGAAAATGATGAATGAATGAAAATAAATATATGTATATATGCATAAAATTGATAATAGATAAAGATAGGCAAATAGAGATAGACTAAAATAGATTTGTAATGTGTATATGAGACTATAGGATGTAGAGTTAAAAGAGACCTTAGAAAATAGAAAAACGGTTGCTCTCAAGGAGTTTACTTTTTAATGGGTGAAGGTATGTAAATAATATATGTTTGCACACACATAAACAAGCAGAGTAAATGAGAGATTACTTTTGTGAGGAAAGTTTTAGTAGTAATGGAGAAAACAAAGTCTTCCTCTTAAACATGACTAAATTATACAAAATGGCATAGATATATAAATATATACACACCTTTTATTTATAATACAGATATAAAATAAAAATTGCATACATATATGCATATATACACATGCATTCATACACCTATGTATACATAAATATGAATGTT
This sequence comes from Myrmecobius fasciatus, assembly GCA_023553655.1. Lineage (NCBI taxonomy): Eukaryota > Metazoa > Chordata > Mammalia > Dasyuromorphia > Myrmecobiidae > Myrmecobius > Myrmecobius fasciatus. The sequence continues at coordinate 114,654 of JAJPUD010005886.1, forward strand.
AGTTATTAGCTGCTAAATATTGCATCCCAGTTAGTCAACTACTTTATCTAAAAATAGTTCTAACTCTCTAGAACAGAAATTCTGGAAGCATATATTGTTGGACAAAAGAAGCAGGAAAGATAATATACCAATCTGGTTATAATATATGATATTTACTTTTTAAAACTACAGCTATCAATATGTGATTATTAGGTTATAATGTTATACGACAATAATGCATGTGTTTTTGCAGCAGTGATAAAGTGGAGGTAGAAGGAAGAGAATATAACTTGGACCCAAAATAACTTGACAAAACTTCTCCTCTTATTTTTAGGGATAATCCACCTTATAGGAAACTGGACTTTATGGATTGGGACTATAATCATTATATATGAGGGTTTATTATTTGTTGTGTGCTCTTTGCTTCAAATCCTGCTTGCCATATTTGTTCATAAGTGACATTTGACTAGTGTACATGAAATCCCTGATGCTTCTGCTGTAATACTCTGCAACTGGATTGTTTTTGTTTGTTTTGTTTTGGCCTCAATCAAATAGGGAAAGTAGTTGTGCATACAGTGCCTATTGTATTATAAGCAATGTCTTAATTTCTCTAGTTCAACCTTATTATATAAATTTACAGTGTCTATAGTGTTTTTGCCTTTTTATTTGAAGGGTAGCCACATGGTCATCAACCACGCATTGTTTCCTCTCCACAGGATTGTGCCTTCAGGCAAAGGATCTTCGTTTGACATACTGATAATTTAAATTTGTATTCTGAAGAAGGACAAGATGGAAAAATGTATATTTGTAGCCCTCATGCAGTATCCTCCATATCTCTTATTTTTTTCCCTTGACTTTCTCCTCTGTCTGTTCAAGCCAATTAAATTGTTATATATCTTTGTAGCCATTGATATTTTATTCTTTCATTTTCATTAGCTTCCATCTCACCCAAATATTTCAAAATTGCAAGTTTATGTTTTTCAAACTATTTTTTTTCTCTTTTATACTTTATAGATGAAAATTAGCAGATGCAGTTAGTCAATAAACATCTATTAAAATCTTACTATGTAACAAAGTGCTATGCTAAGAATTTGGGTTCCAAAGAAAGGCAAAACTAAAGTTGATGCCCTCAAGGAACTCATGTTACACACATACACAAGATCTCAATAGAAAGATGTAGGGTGGTAGGAAGAAGATAGAAAATAAATCCTATAGAAAGGAGTATTTGATCTAAATCATTTAAGGAAAATAGAGAAATCAAAAGGGCAGCATAAAAGGAGAGAGAATTTTAAGTTTTTGGGATAACTAATGCAAAGGCAAGGAGTTTGAAGATTGACTGTGCTGTGAGAGCACCAGCAGGTATGCCAATTTAAATGGATCATAGAGTGCATGTCAGGGAAGTGTAAAATAGAGAATGTAGGGAAGGACCAAATTATACAGGAGAAATGAATTACAAATAGAAAATATATCATACTTGATCCTGGAGGTAATAAGGAACTAACAGATTTTAATGAATGAAATGTTAATACCTGTTCTTTAAGAAGATAATTTTATCAGTTCAGGAAAGAATATATTGGAGTGGAAAAACACTTGAAGGAGGAAGAATAATTAGAAGGCTTTTGTACACTTCATACCAAATTGGAGGACTATATATATTCTGTGATACTCATAATCTTTAAATCTTTTTAAAGTAGAGATTATACACAAAATATAAAGCAATTTCAGCTGCTTCCTTGTTCTAGGGTACAATGAACACTAGGGAAGAAACAAAACAATGAACAATACAAGCAGAACAGGCTTAAAAAAGCTCATTCAGTACCCTCTCCTCCATCACCCACTATATTCTTAAGGGTGGGGAAACCATTTTCTGCCAAGGGAAGATATCTATAATATCATTTGCAGGTATAATTGCAGGATAATTCAGAATTATCAACAACTCTTGCAAATAGAGATTGTCACCTGAATTTGCCTTGGCAGGACCAGACCAAATGATTTCATGGGCCTTATAGGGTCTGGTCAGACATTCCCCACCCCTGAAACAGAATGGCACAAACTAATCTATGTTACCCCCTCGGAGGGAAGATGAAAACCCAGAGTGGAACAAATTATTTTCTTTTCAAATATCTCAGAAAATAGAAATATAGAACAGGTAAACAAATATAAAAAGGACAAGCAGACAAGAACAATAACCAAAGAGCAACTGAGAGATCATTAAGAGATCCCTGTCTAAAAGTAGACAAGAAGACACAATAGAGAAGAAACTAGGTTGAAGTATTATGAGATATATGTGTGTTTTCCTTGTAGGATCTCTTTAAGGTGGTGATTAATAATTTTTTTTTTATTTCCACTTTCCCTTAATGTTCTATCACTTCAGGACAATTTTCTTTGATTGCTTCTTATATTATTGTGCAAAGGTTCTTTTTTTTGGTCACAGCTTTCAGGTGGTCCAGTTATTCTTATGTTTTTTCTTTGTGACATGTTTTTCTTTTTATTTATTTATTTATTATTTTTTAAATTAAAACTTTTCATTTGCAAAACATGTATGGGCAATTCTTTATCATTAACCCTTACAAAGCTTTCTGTTACAAATTTTCCCCCCTACTCCCCACCCCTCCCCTAGATAGCAGATAATCCACTACATGTTAATTATGTTAAAATACTTGACAAATCAAATATATGTATATATATATTTCCACAGTTATCATTGTTGTGCAAGAAAAATCATATATACAAGAAAAAAAATCAGAGAAAGGAAACACAAAGCAAGCAAACATCAATAGAGAGCATGAAAATGTTATGTTGTGGTCCACATTTCATATCCCTCTGTCTCGGTGTATATGGCTTTCTTCACTGAACAATTGGAACTGGTTTGAAACATTTCATTGTTGAAGAGAGTCATGTCCATCAGAATTGATCATCATATAATATTGTTGTTGCCATGTATAATGATCTCCTGGTTCTGCTCATTTCACTCAGCATCAGTCCATGCAAGTCCCTCCAGGCCTCTCTGAAATTGAGTGTGACATGTTTTTCTAATGAGATGTTTCACATCCCCTACTATTATTTTTTCTTTATATTTTGTTTTGTTATTTCTTGATCTCATAGCTTCACTGACTTCTCCTTGTCCTGTTCTAATTATGGATCTCTTTTCTAGTTGGTTGAATTTCCTTTCATAATCTACTTCTTTTTTTGGATGGTCCTCTTTCTTCCTCCTCCTTCTTTTCCTCAATTTCTATCATTTTATTTAAAAAAAAATTAGTTCTTTAAATTTTTTTCCAGGCATGTAGCCATTTAATATTACTCGTTGGGGTAGAAAATGCTTTTTTTTTTTTTTTTTTTTTTTTTTTTTACTTAACTGTTCTCCTCTGAAGAAGAAATATAGTCTTCCTCATTTCCATAGTAACTTTCTATGATTGGGTTTTTTCTCTTTGCCTGTTCATTTTTTTCTAAATGAGAACTTATGAATGTAAGCATTTCTAATTCCGGGGGTGGAGGCGGTTGGGACTGAGACTACCTCTGAACCTAGTTAGCACCAGGGCTCCCTATTGACTAGTTCTATTGAACTAGATTGGAAATGTTTACATTTCACACTGGTTATACCCTGTTCCTTGGGTTTTCATTGGGTATTCTCAGGTTGTCCCAGGAGGACCCTTATTTTGCCGCAAAACTTATTTGTTTTTTATTTGTCTATATTCGCCTTAAGGTACAATTTTGTTTTATTAGTGGGGGAAATCTGAAGAGCTTGGAATGTTCTTTTGTAAAAAAATAATACCTTGTTATTTTTCAAAATACATGCAAAGATAGTTTTCAATATTCACCCTTGCAAAATCTTGTGTTCCAAATTTTTCTCTCTCCTTCCACATCTCATTCCTCCCCTAAACAGTAAGTAATCTAATATAGAGTAAACATACACAATTCTCTAAATCTATTTCTACTTTTATCATGCTGCACAAGAAAAAATAGATCAAAAGGGGAAAATGAGAAAGAAAAGAAAAAAAGTAAACAACAATAACAAAGGTGAACATACTATATTGTGATCCATATCCTGTTTCCATAGTTCTCTCTCTGGATACAGATGACTCTGTGTATAACAAGTCTATTGGAACTGGCCTGATTCACCTCATTGTTGAAAAGAGTCAGAGTTTGGAATTTTCTGACTTGCCTTGCCACCTTCCCAGAATCCTTCCCAGAAGGGAGATGGAGACCTTACAATTGGCATTATTTGAAGTGATGTGGTTGTTGGATCAAATCCTATTTCAGAGAAGATACAATCAAAGTCTTGGTGAAAATTTATACCCAGAAAAATGGGATAGCATAGAACAAAAGAGGAGATTTTATGGAAAATTGGGGAAAATCATGGTGAAGACAAAGATAAATAATGAATAGCAAAATCAAAAACATAGGAAAATTCCTATGATGTGGTGATACCCCTTACTAAACTGAAGAAATTATTTTTTCAAACAGGAGTCAAGACATAACTTGTGTAACAGAAAATGCTTAGAAAGGGGAAGACCTTTGGCAAGAAACAAATGAAGGAAAATAAGCACTTAGCTCATAATTTTAAAAGTAAATTGATGCATCAATCTAAGAAAAATTTAAAATGAAACAAATTGGATACAAAATAAACTCATAATCCATTCTTTGCAATAAACACATTTAGAAAACAAAGACATACAAAGAATAAAAATGAAGATCTGGAAAAAATTGCTATGCATCAAGTTAAACCAAAAAAAAACCAAAAAACAAAACAAAAACATAAGTTGAAATCATGCTCTCAAACTAAGTTAAGTTTACAGCATAAAAAAGGATAAACAAGGAAACTACACTATTTTCAATAGAACAATTTAGAGCAAATCAACATAAATATTTAACTTATATAGCCATTTTTAGAGCACAAAATAATGTAAAAATGAACAGGAATATTAGATATATCCTTGCAAATTATATCACACACATATCCACACACACACAAATCAGTGCAAGGATCATAAAAGAAAAGACATAGACTAAAATAGGGGCTTTACAATGAATGGGTTAAACAAATAATATAAGAAATTAATAAAAACAACTCCTCATCATCATTGTCATTAAAAGAGTGTACCAAAATTTCTGGGAGGCAGCTAAAGTAATACATGGAGGTGCAAAGGGAAATATTTTCCAACAAACATATATAAATGAAGATACAAAAAAAGAGAAGATTCATTAAGTTAGCATTCGTACAAAATAGGCATTCAACAAATCAATCAAAATTAAGCACAAAAAGGTAATATTGAAATAAAAGGAATAAAAAATTGGAAAAATTATAGAAAATATTCAAATTTAAAAATGGTTCTTTGAGAACACTAATAAAATTGATAAACATTTAGCCAATTTGAAAAAAATGGGGTAGAAAAATAAAATTAGCAAAATAACAAAAAAGTAAAAACCTAGGGCGAAATCACACAAAATAATTATCAGAATATATTATGTCCAAAATTACCCTAATAAAGCAATAATATTTATCTTTATTATGGAAGTTGATTAGAAAAGCTTTCAAATGGAAAAAAAGAGTTCTTGTAGATGCTGAGGTTGTGCAGATTTTCTTTGTAAATAATAACTGCACCCATGTCCCAATATTGTAAGTATCAAATGAGACAATAAATGTAAAGAACTTAGCATGATTTCTGCCACATAACAGATAGTATATGTTTATTCCATTGCCTTTTCATTACTACTTTCCTGTCAGCACATAAGATATAAACTCTTAAAATCAACAATAAATAACCCGAATTTATACAAGAAAAAAAGTGAGATTGAGTGCATTTGGATAATTGTCCAATATTTTTGTAATGATCTCAAATATCATTCTGAAATAATTAACCATTTTAAATTGACCTGCATTAGTTTAAACTACAAGTAACTGCATTCTTCAAAGAATTAAAGTTGTAGGTCAAATGATAATGTAGAACAATTTCAAGTCTGATAAAATTGAAATATTACAAATGAAGATGTATACTCACAAAGTAGTAAGAGATATAATTAAAGGAAGATATAAAAACAGGGGAGGGGGCAGCTAGGTGGCGCAGTGGATAGAGCACCAGCACTGAAGTCAGGAGGACCTGGGTTCAAATCTGGTCTCAGACACTTAACATTCCCTAGCTGTGTGACCCTGGGCAAGTCACTTAACCTCAATTGCCTCAGCAAAAAAAAAAAAATTATAAAAACAGGGGAGAATTTGGTCTCATAAAAAGAGAATTTCAATCTGATCCATGTAAAATTAAGAGTTTTAGAGAATATCTTCTGATATGTGAGGGAAATGATTTGTAGAGAGAGACATTACTAGAGGACATGGACTGCTTCAAGTAGCAGAGAAGAAGGAACAGATGAGTTTAGATCTATGTTATGGTAAGAAGTTCTACTTTCAATGAAATCATAAGTCTTTAAAAGAATCACACAAAGAAAAACCAAGGATATTGGTATTTCTGAGTTCTAAATATTAATTTTAGTGTTACATCAACTTTTTTGGTTTCTTAGCATTTTATGATAGCGCTTTTAACCATGGAGTTTTAGTAATAACGGCTCATATAATTGTCAAAGTCATTAACCCTTTTAACCAGAATAGTGAATACCAGGTCAAACAGAGTTATTGATATTGTTAATCTTTTAAATGGTTAAAATAAGTTGCAATGTTGGATTATTAAACTTTGAAGGTAATGTATTATGTATGTATAATAGTTTGATCATTCCTGGTTTTTATTCTTAGGGCCATCTGTAGCTGTTTTGAAGATCACTGTGTAATTGGGAGAGGTAAAGGACAAAAGACATTTAAATGATCATTTTTCTGTACCTTTGTTTAGACTGGTTTCAAAATGGACATAGAAATAACAACAATCTTCACTTGTTTTAGTTATTTTATAAAATGTCATGAAATTATTGCCAGAAACTAGCTAAGTGAAAGCCTTCAACTGAACAGCTCATTTAAACAGGGGAAATGCTACCCCTCAGTTTCCACCCCCCCCAAACACATACCAGTTTACTAAAGTCATTTTCAATCAAAAATATGAGCAGCTGAATATATCATGAAAGCTGATATTGAGAGAGTACATTGTACTTTCATTTCTCCCACAAGCCTGTACAAAAAGAAAAAAAAAATTCTGGTTATCCACAAAAAAAGACATTCTGGAAAAGGCATCACTGAGGCAATTTATATCATTTGTTCTCATATTGTATGACTGAGAAAGAAGGTTAAAAATGTGACTAAAATTAAAAAAATCTAGAAGATGGTAGAGAGCAGACACAACTTTCTGTGATCTCCTCTGACCTTCTTTCTGACCAACAGTACATTAAGCCTCTAAACTGGTTTTGAAGTCAAAGAATCCTAAAATATTTGGAGAACAACACATTTCCAGAAGAATATACCTTGGAAGAACTTCAGAACAAGTTTGTTTCAAACAGGCAGGGGGACAGGCTACTGAGCCCAGACAGCAGCACAGAGAGACTGGGGCAAGGAGCTGGAATGGGAAGTCAATATTGCAGCTTCCATGCACTTGGGAATGTTCTGTGAGCCTCTTAGGCTACTCTGTCCTAGTTGCAAGGAAGTGGTTTGGCAGATTTGCCTTTTGTAAAAGGCAAATTGTAAACTACTGAGCCCCAGAAGAACTCACTATCTAGCCATGATTACCCAGCACCAGAAGTCATTTGCCCCAGGGAAAATGAAAGCAGCTGTTACTCTTTTGCATTGAGCAGAGTCAAATTTTAAAAAAAATGAGCAAAAAAAAAAAAACAGAGAGAACTCTCACCATAGATAGCTTTTATGGAGAGAGAGAACAGACATCAGAACCCGAGGTTTCTAAAGGCAAAACAACTCCAGAGGTAGCTGCAAAGGGAGACCTGAACAAAAGGAGCTAAAAATGGTAATTGAAGAAAATAATACAGTAAAAATTAGAATTGAACAAATTGAAATGAATTACTCAATAACACTTCAAGAATCAGTCAACAAAAACAAAAAAACCTGAAAAAATAGAAGAAAATATGAAATATCTCCTAGGAAAAAAATTGACCTGGAAAAGAGATTTGAGAAAGACAATCCAAGGATCATTGGACTTCCTGAAAGCCATGATGGAAAAAAAGAACCTAGGCACTATCTTACAGGAAATCATAAAAGAAAACTGCCCTGATATTTTAGAATCAGAAGGTAAAATAGCCATTGAAAGAATTCACCCATCACCTCCTGAAAAAGACTCCAAAATTAAATACCTAAGGAACTTAATGGGTAAATTTCAGAGGTATCTCACCAAGGGAAAAATATTACAAGCAGCCAGAAAATAAACAATTCCAATAGCAAGGAGCCACAATTAGGACCACCCAGGACCCATCAGATTCCACATTAAAGAAACCTTCAATCCCACCTCATAAGGCAAATTGCCAGCTAGGGAAATCAAGCTGTTTCCTGAGCAGGTAGGGCAACCCCCTGCTGTGAGTAAAACACCAAACACAAAGGGTCCCTGTGCTCAAAGCCAAGGCTCAGAACTGTATAAGAAGTTGGGAGCAGAACTTGATAATAGAAAGGCACAGAAGAAGAAAGAAAAAAAAAGGAAGAAAATGAATAAGAAACAGAAAAGAACCTTAATCATAGAAAACTACTATGGTGAGAGGGAAGACCAAAACACCAACTCAGAAAAGGACAACATGTCTACAGATAAAATTTCAAAGAGTGATATGAATTGGTCTCAAGTTCAAAGAGGCTTTTTGGAAGTGCTCATAAAAGAGAGGAAGAAGAAAAATTAGGAAAGAAATGAGAACTATGCAAAATAATAATATAATACCTCCCTGAAAAGATGAATTCACTTTTCACATTCCATACAAGCTGTCATACAGGTACTATTTGAATATTTCCAATGTTACAAAGCTCACTACTACCTAACCTAGCTTTTTTTCTTAACTGGTGTCAAAGTGAACAGAGTACTAGACTTAGAAGGTCTAGAAGACCTAAGTGTAAATAATGCCTCAGACATTTACTACTTGTGTGACTCTGTGAAAGTTATTTAACCTCTTACTGCCTTATTTTTTTATTTACTCATGTAATGTAAGATTAGAATAACAGTTGAAACTCTCAGAGTTGATGTGAAGATAAAATTATATATTTATAAAGTGCTTCACAAACCCACATATATACTAATTATTTTATTATTATTGAAGACTCTCCATACAGTAATGCAAAAGGAACTTTTATGATTTTTATTCATATGTGTAAAGTACTTTTAAATCTACACTCACACACATATGAAATAGTGATATTATTATTATTGGTATTGTTATTTTGAAAGAGATTTTTTACAATGAGGCAAAGAGGCCCTTTATGCTTTTAGCCACCAGTCTTTGGCGCTCTACAATCAAGAAGAGTATCACAAATTTTTTAGGCTACACACAACCCTTAAAATCTCTGATTACAGATAGAACTTTTTCTCTATTCTACAACACCTGAATTTGCTTCTAATTAATTTGACTCTAAAATGACATAGTTTTTTATTTAAATTATATTTTATTTTTTTCCAATTACATGTTTTTAATAAAGCTTTTTATTTTCAAAATTTATGCATGGATAATTTGACAACATTGATCCTTGCATAACCTTGTGTTTCACATTTTCTCCTTCTTCCTGCCACCCCCTCCTCTAGATGGCAAATAATTGAATATATTACCTTCCATTTGTTCAATTCTAATTTGAAATGTATTATTTTTTTCAATTACCTTTTTTAGCTTCTTTTGTAACTGGCCAATTGAAATTTGTGTTCATTGCAGTCTTTTTCCATTTCACCAATTTTGTTTTTCAGTGAATTGGTGTCTTTTTCTTTCACCAATTTTGGTTTCAGTGAATTGTTGTCTTTTTCATATCTTTTTTGTAGGCCATTATATGCTTTTTCCAATCCTTCTTGCAATGATCTCATTTCATTTGCCCATTTTTCTTTTAACTCTTTTTTGAGATTCTTTATACAGTCTTCCAGGAAAGCCTTGTGAAATGGGGACCAGCTCATGTCTCCCTTTTTTGCTTCCTCTGAAGTTGCTTTACCCTTATGAACCTCAGGATCTGGGGTCTCTTCTTGTTCCCCATAAAAGCTGTCTATAGTGAGAGTTCTTTTTTGTTTTTTATTCATTTTTTTTAAAAAAAGCTTGAGATTTGTTTAAAGCAGAGGAGGAGCAGCTGCTTTAATTTGCACTGGAGCAGTTCAGCCAATTGGCATCCAGTGTTGGGTTATCCAGGCTAGGTCTTGTGTTTGCAGTAAGTTACAATCTATCTTTTACAAAAGGCAGATCTGCCAAAGCACCTGCCCACAGGGAGGGCAGGGTGGCCCAAGAGCCTCACAGAAACTTCCCAGGTGCTTAGAATCTGCCAAGCTGAGTCCTGGCCCCAGCTTCCTGCCCTCTCACAGAGCTGCTGTCTGAGCTTGGCAAACTGACCAATCCCTTGCCTGTCTGAAACAGACCTGCTCTGAAGCTCTTCCAAGGTAGCTTCTTCTAAGAATGTGCTGTACTCCAAATAGTGGGGGGAGCTTTCACTCCAGAACCAGTTTAGAGGCTTAATCTACTATTGATTTGAGAGATGGTCAGAGTTCATAAGAGAATCGTGTCTTCACTCCGCCATGTAGTCTGATAACTTTTTGAACATAGTTCCACATTGCTCTCCAGAATGGCTGGATCCGTTCACAACTTCACCAACAATGTATTAGTGTCCCAGTTTTCCCATATCCCCTCCAGCATTCATCCTTGTCTTTTCCCATCATCTTAGCCAATCTGAGAGGTATATAGTAGTATCTCAGAGTTGTCAACATTTACATTTCTCTGATCAGTAGTAATTTAGAGTATCTTTTCATATGATTAGAAATGGTTTTAATTTCTTCATCTGAAAATTGTCTGCTCCTATCCTTTGACCATTTAACAATTGGAGAATGGCTTAGATTCCTATAAATTTGATTCAATTCTCTCTATATAAAATCACATAATTTTATAATTTCCTAATTATCTTAATAATTTTGGACACATTCTAAGTTCTTACTGGATTTTTTAAAAATTAAATTTTATTTCAAAGAACAAAATGGGTTTTCTTTCACAATTAAAAAAGGAAAATATATGGTTATAACAAATATGCATAGTCAAACAAACAAAAACACATTCCTCCATTAAACTTGAGAAAAAAATGTCATCCTTTTCTCTGAGCCCATCATCTCTTCCTTATCAAAGTTCTTCTGAGAAGATATCATTCTTCCCTAAACAATATATTTCAGATTTGGTCAGAAACATGGCAGAATACAAAAAAGCTTTCATCTTCATTGATACTTACTTATGAGATTGGGAAAATAGAAAATATATAAAAATACACCAAATATAGCCACTACTCTCTGCTTGTATTGTGGAAATGACTGAATTATCATTCATGAAAGAAAAAGGGAAGCTACATTTACTATTGCTCTAAGATGATTTATTTGGAGAGAAAAGTCATGGAGAATCCAGCTTGAACAAATAGTTTTGCATCCTTATTTCTCTCATTTTTAACTACCAGAAGACATAGCTGGTCTTTCTGAGCCCTCTTATCAGCCTGAAACTGAGCTTGACATTTAAAAATATAAGTCCAAGGTTTCATTATTTTTTTCTGAAAGGTTTTCCTGAAAAATAGCTTTCACATTTATGTAATGTTTTGAGGCAAATGACTTTATGACTTGAGTTGAAGATGAAAGAATTAGAAATGATTTTCCCACCAGCTCAGATCATTGCTTGTCTTCCATATTCTGATTGTCCCATGGTGTGCTTATGTATATATACACATGCACCTGTGTTGAGCATGGAGAAATGGTTTATGGGAAAAATATTCTAGCACATTTTTTCTTCTTTTCTTATATGGAGGAATAGTAGTATTTCTTTCCAGAATGGTGGTGACTAATTAAGTCCTAAACCTTTCAAACACTCAGTAACTAACTTTAATTGCCACAAACCTTCAAGGTTCAAAAAATAGCATTTACATACAAAATGCATTACAAATTGTAAATTTGTAAGGTTTGCCAAATATATTTCACTTCCTTTTCAGGGGTGAGAATTATAATAAAAAACTATCTTCAGATTTATAATAAAACAATTTTTTCCCATGTTCCACATTTCTTATATTCTCATAAATATTTCTGCCTCAATTGGAGGCAGCTTGGTGGCTCATTGGAGAGAACCCTGGGCCTGGAGTCAAAAAAAGCTGAGTTGTGATCCAGCCTCATATATTTACTAGCTGTATAACTCTGGGCAAGCCACTTAATCTGTTTCCTTTAACTCATTAGAAAAGAATATTGCAAATCACTCCAGTATCTTTGTCAAGAAAACTCTAAATGGGGTCACAAAGAGTTGGACATGATTGAAAATGACTCAGCAACAATACCAGTAGAATTAGTCTATTCATCAAGTTTATGAAAAAAAGGGTTTGGACCCTTGAGGCTTTGCAAAAAAGTTAAAATTAGGCATTTCCAATTATTTTAAGTCTGGTCTTGTGAAATCAGATTTATTGTTAACACTCAGCTACATTTGAACTTTCCTGCATCTGCCTTTTGTCATTTGCCAAACTACTGTTTTCAATTCAAAATTGTATTGCCTATTTAAGATTGTTCAACTAGTTATATTAATCCACATTTCAACCTTCCATTATGTTAAAGAAATTATTTTGAGAGATTATCTTTGAATTATGTGAAGTGGGCAAATCAGGAAAGACTTTTATTTTTTTATTTTTTATTTTTTTACAGAGTGAATATTTTATAAACTTAAATCCCCTTTAAGTGAGCTGCAATGAAAGCAAGTTATTATTTTACTTCTCTCATTTGCTGTAGGCTCCTTACATCCTATATTCTCTGGTGACTGACTCTATAAGGTACAAAAATAACATCCTCCCTTGATTATAATCCACTGGTTTAAGGAAAGAAAGAAACTGTTGCTTTCCTCTATAACACATTTATTCAGCCCTGGTTTTACCTAGTCTACAAACCCACTGGGTATTGGTTAGGTAGCTATGTATCAAGTTACCATACTTGGATCTATTCATTTAGATGGTCATTTCATTCAGTTTTGTTTCCTGATAGATTATCTGCTGAAATTGAATACATACACACATACATATATGCACATATGCATATATTTATCTAAATATGTATATTTATATAATATCAATAAAGTCAATATCTGGCAATACTGTATTAGATATGTAAATGTAGTACTCTCAAGCCATGGTTAAATGCATAATACAGAGGATCACAGAAGATAAAGTGAACAGTTATGATTACACAAAATTGAAGTTTTCCCACAAATTCAATAGAGCTAAGATTAAAAAAGAAATAATCAACTAAGCAGTACCAGAATTTTGCAGGAAGATCAACTGCAAATAGTCTGTTTTACATATATATCTGTTTTATATATAATCTGTTTTAAATTTACAATGATGTCATTTCCAAATTGATAAATAAGTTAAGAATATTAATCAACTCAAACTATCAACAGACATAAAGTTGATATAAAGCAATAATAATTAGAGAATTTTAACTTAAAGTAACTCCCAATTTTAACTATAAAATAACTCATACCCATCAGAATGGCAAAGTTGATTTAAAAAAGTGACAAATGGTAAAAAGACTGGAGGGTGGTGATGTGTGTATATGGGGAAAAGGCACTTTGCTGTATTGTTAGTAAAACTATGAATAGTCCAACCACTCCAGAAAGCAATTTAAATTATGCCCCCAAACTTATTATACAGCACATGTCCATTAGTAACATTAATTTCCAAATAGGTTTTATAAAAATGACAGACTTCTATATGTATAAAATATGTATAATAATTCCTTTTTATTTTATTTTTTTATTTATTTTAACATGCAATGTTTTATGAAACATGTTGGAAAGAAAAATCAGAACAAAAGGGAAAAACCATTTTGATTTGATTTACATTCAATCTCCTTGGTTCTTTTTCTGGATGCAGATGGCATTTTCTGACCAAAGTCTATTTGTATTGGTTTAGCTTGAACTACTGAGAACCAAGGTTTTCATAGTTGGTCATTGCACATTCTTGCTGTTATAATGTATAACGCATTTCTGGTTTTGCTTGTTTTGCTCAGAATCAGTTCATGTAAACTTTTCCGAGTCTTTCTACATTTTTATAGAACAATAATATTCCATTAGCTTCATGTACCACAACTTGTTCAGCCATTTCCCAGTTCATGGGTATCTACTCATTTTTCAATTCTTTGTTACCACAAAAAGAGCTACTAGACGTATTTTTGCACATGTGAATCATTTTCCCTCCTTTATGATTTTCTTGGGATATAGATCTAGTAATGGCACTGCTGGGTCAAATGGTATGCACGATGTTATAGCTCTTTGGACATAGTTCCAGATGGTTCTCCAGAATAGTTGGATCATTTCACAATTCCAATAACTATACATTTAATATCCCAGTTTTCCCACATCCCCTCACATTTTTATCATTATTTGTTCCTGTCATCTTAGCCAATCTGGGAAGTGTGAGGTGGAACTTCAAAGTTGTTTTAATTTACATTTCTCTAATCAATAGTGATTTAGAGAACTTTTCCTTAAAACTATAGATGACTTTAATTTTATCATCTGAAAATTGTCTGTTCATATCCTTTCACCATTTATCACTTGGAGAATGATTTGTATTCTTATAATTTTAAGACAGTTCTTTATCTATTTTAGAAATGAGACCCTTGGGGGCCAGAGCCAAGATAGCGAACTGCAGACAGTGTCCTCTGTGAGCTCCTGAGACCTTCCCTCAAACCCAGACAAATTGAGCCTTCGAACTGATTTTGGAGTGAGGGCTCCACCAAACACTTGGACTACAACGTACTTCTATCAAATATCTACTTTGAAAGAACTTCTGAGGTCAGTTTTAGACGGGAAGGGGATCGAGCAGCTCCCAGCACTCAGACGCCAGGGCGCAGCCGGGGTGCAAGTCTGGGGCTGGGACGGACCAGAAGATTTCAGGCTGCCAGGAAGTCCCTGGGAGACGCTTGGGCCACTTTGCTCTGCTTGCGGGCAGGTGCTTTGGCAGGTCTACCTTTGATAAAGGGTGGATTGAGAGCAGCTGAAAGTATGGTCCTAGTGCAGATCTAGCCAGATCAGCCCCAGACCGGAAGTCAACTCTGCAAATTGCCCCAAAGCAAATTGAAATCCCTCCTGCTGCTGCTGCTGCTGCTGCTGCTGCTGCTGCTGCTGCTGCTGCTGCAGAATTCCCTGCTGGTGACTGATACCTCTGCTCAAAATCATGAGCAAGAAAAAGAGAGCTCTCACCTTAGATAGCTTTTACAGAGCGAAACTAGAGAAGTCCCCAGATCCTGAGATTCTGAAAACAATCCCAGATAAAGCCACAGGGATGGACTTAAGCTGGTCTCACTTTCAGAAGGCTTACTTGGAAGATTGCATAAAGAATCTCAAAAGAGAGCTAGAAGAAGATTGGGGAAATAAATTGAGAGCAGTACAAGAAGGAAATATCACCCTGCAACAGACATGTGAAAAACTGGAAAATAAGTCTGGTGAATTGGAAAAAGACAACAATTCACATAAAAACAAGATTAGTGAATTGGAAAAAAGACAACATTTCACTGAAAAACAAAATTAGTGAATTGGAAAAAGACAACAATTCACTGAAAAACAAAATTGGTGAATTGGAAAATGTTACCAAATCACAAGAAAATAAAAATAGTGAATTGGTAAAAGACAACAATTCACTGAAAAATAAAATTAGTGAATTGGAAAAGGACAACAATTCACCGAAAAATAAAATTGGCAAAATGGAAAAAGAATGCAATGAACCAAAAAATTCAATTGGCCAGTTACAAAAGGAGCTAAAAAAGATAGCTGAAGGAAATAATACCTTAAAAATTAAAATTGAAATGAATGACTCAATAAGACTTCAAGAATCAGTCAAACAAAAACAAAAAAAATGAAAAAATAGAAGAAAATATAAAATATCTCCTTGGAAAAACAACTGACTTGGAAAACAGATCCAGGAGAGACAATCTAAGGATTATTGGACTCCTTGAAAGTCACGATGAAAAAAAAATCCTTGATGCTATCTTCGAGGAAATCATGAAAGAGAATTGCCCTGATATTTTAGAATCAGAAGGCAAAGTTGGCATTGAAAGAATTCACCGATCACCTCCTGAAAGAGACCCCAAAATTAAAACCCCAAGGAATATTGTGGCCAAATTTCAGGACTATTGCACCAAGGAAAATATATTACAAGCTGCTAGAAAAAAACAGTTCAAATACCGAGGAACTGTCATTAGAATAACACAGGATCTGTCAGCTTCCACACTGAAGGATCGAAGGGCCTGGAATCAGATATTCCAAAAGGCAAAAGAACTTGGATTACAGCCAAGAATAAGCTATCCAGCTAGAATGAGCATCATATTCCAGGGAGGAAGTTGGTCATTCAATGATACAGGAGAATTTCACCTATTTGTAATGAAAAGATGAGATCTGAACAAAAAATTTGACCTCCAAACACAGAACTCTAGAGAAGTGTAAAAAGGTAAAAAGGAAAGAACTCTCGAGAACTATATCTCTACTAGGGGTATCCATAAAGAATGGGGGTATAATTTGATTTTAATTTGATAATAATCGGAAAGAAATTAGAGGTGGAAGGTATATCATACTGTAAAAAAAAGGGTGGGGCGGAGCCAAGATGGCAAACTGCAGACAGCATTCTCTGTGAAATCCTGAGACCTTCCCTCAGACCCAGACAAAGTGAGCCTTCGAACTGGTTTTGGAGTGAAGGCTCTGCCAAACATTTGGACTAAACGCACTTCTATCAAAAATCTAACTTGAAAGAACTCCTGAGAAGGTTAGCCTCAGGGGAAATCGGCCACTGGTTGCGATCAGACTCCAGCCAGGGCGGAAGTCAGGGCTGTGATAGACTGGTGGATTTTAGGCACCCAGGAAGCCCCTGGGAGACACCTGGGCCACTTTTGTCTGCTTGCGAGCAGGTGGTTGGGCAGATCTGCCTTTGGTAAAGGGTGGATTGAGAGCAGCTGAAAACGTGGTCCTAGTACGAATCTAGCCCGACCAGCCTCAGACCGGAAGTCAACTCGGCAAACTGCCCCAGGGCAAATACAAATTGTTGCAGTATTTTCTGCTGGTGACCGATACCCCAACTTTAAATCATGAGCAAGAAGCAGAAGAGAGCTCTCACCATAGAAAGCTTTTACGGAGAAAAAATAGAACAGTCCCCAGATCCTGACATTATGAAAACAATCCCAGATGAAGCCACAAAGGCAGACTTAAGCTGGTCTCCCTTTCAGAAGGTTTACCTGGATGATTGCATTAAGAATCTCAAAAGAGAGCTAGAAGAATGGGGAAATAAATTGAGATCAGGGCAACAGAAATATCAAAAACTGGAAAATAGGACTGGTGAATTGGAAAAAGAAAACAGTTCACTGAAAAACAAAATTGGTGAATTGGAAAAAATCACCAATTCACTGGAAAATAAAAATGGTGAACCGAAAAACAAAATTGGTGAATTGGAAAAAGACAACAATTCACTGAAAAACAAAATGGGTGAATTGGAAAAAGACAACAATTCACTGAAAAATAAAACTGGCAAAATGGAAAAAGAATGCATTGAACCAAGAAATTCAATTGGCTAGCTACAAAAGGAGCTAAAAAAGATAACTGAAGGAAATAATACTTTAAAATTAAAATTGAACAAATAGAAGTAAATGACTCAATACGACTTCAAGAATCAGTCAAACAAAAACAAAAAAATGAAAAAATAAAAGAAAATATGAAATATCTCCTAGGAAAAACAACTGACTTGGAAAACAGATCCAGGAGAGACAATTTAAGGATTATCGGACTCCCTGAAAGCCACGATGAAAAAAAAGAACCTGGATGCTATCTTCCAGGAAATCATGAAAGAGAATTGCCCTGATGTTTTAGAATCAGAAGGCAAAATTGGCATTGAAAGAATTCACCGATCACCTCCAGAAAGAGACCCCAAAAGTAAAACCCCAAGGAATATCGTGGCCAAATTGCAGGACTATCGCACCAAGGAAAATATATTGCAAGCAGCTAGAAAGAAACAGTTCAAATACCGAGGAACTGTAATTAGAATTACACAGGATCTGTCAGCTTCCACTTTAAAGTATCGAAGGGCCTGGAATCAGATATTCTGAAAGGCAAAATAACTTGGATTACAGCCAAGAATAAGTTATCCAGCTAGAATGAGCATCATCTTCCAAGGAAGAATATGGTCATTCAATGATACAGGGGAATTTCACCTATTTCTAATGAAAAGACCTGATCTGAACAAAAAATTTGACCTCCAAATAGAGAACTCAAGAGAAGCATACAAAGGTAACAAGGAAAACTCTTGAGAACTATATTTCTACTATAGGTATCCTTAAAGAATGGAAGTATAAATTGATTTTTCTTTGATAATAATGGAAAAGAAATTAGAGGTGGAAGGGATACCATACTGAAAAAGAAAAAGGCGGGAGGGGGGAAAGGAGGCAAAATAAAGTAAAAATAAAGGAGGTAAAATAAGGCAAAATCTCATAAAGAGATATAGAAGATCTAATATAATTGAGGGAAAGAAGGGAGGGCAATGAGTATTGTGTAAACCTTACTCTCATTAGATTGGACTCTAAGAGAGTATATCAGACACATTTGACTTCAAAGAAAGCACTGACCCTCCTTGTGGGAAAGTAGGAGGGAGGGAAGAAAAGGAAAGGGATAAACTAATAGAAGGATTAGGGGAAAGGTATAAAAGGGAGGGAGGGACTCTAAAGGGAGGAGGATTATTGGTGGGAGGTGTTCATCAAGAGCAAAGTACTGGGGAGGGGAAAATGGAGAGAGGGGAAAAGGAATAGAAAATCATAATTCTGGGTAAATAAGATAGCAGGAAATACAGATATAGTTATTTTAACTGTGAATGTGAATGGGATGAACTCTCCCATAAAACGGAAGCGGGTAGGGACTGGATTAAAAGCCAAAATCCTACAATATGTTGTTTACAAGAAACACATCTAAAGCATAGAGATACATACATAGTGAAGTTAAGGGCTGGAGCAGAATCTTCTATGCTTCAGGTGAACAAAGAAAGGCAGGGGGAGCAATCCTTATCTCGGATCAAGTAAAAGCAAAAATAGATCTAATTAAAACAGATAAGGAAGGAAAATATGTTTTACTAAAGGGTACCATAGACAATGAAGAGGTATCAATACTAAACATATATGCACCAAGTGGTATAGCATCCAAATTCCTAGAAGAGAAACTAACAGAGATGCAAGGAGAAATAGGCAGTAATACTATACTAATCAACCTTGCTCTCTCAGAATTAGATAAATCAAACCACAAAATAAATAAGAAAGAAGTTAGGGAGGTAAACAAAATGTTAGAAAAGTTAGGTATGACAGATCTCTGGAGGAAATTGAATGGTGATAGAAGGGAGTATACTTTTTTCTCAGGGGTTCATGGAACTTATACAAAAATTGATCATGTGTTAGGGTATAAAAACCTCAAAATCAAATGCAGAAAAGCAGAAATAGTAAATGTATCCTTTTCAGATCATGATGCAATAAAACTCACATGTAATATAAGAGCAGGAGAAAAGAGACCACAATTTAATTGGAAATTAAATAATCTAATCCTGAAGAATGAATGGGTGAAAGAGCAAATTATAGATACAATCAATAATTTCTTCCAGGAGAACAACAATAATGAGACAACATACCAAAATTTGTGGGATACATCCAAAGCGGTTATAAGGGGTAACTTTATATCTCTAGATGCTTATTTGCATAAAATAGAGAAAGAGAAGATCAATGAATTAGGGTTACAATTAAAAAAAATAGAAAAAGAGCAAATTAAAAAACCTAAATTAAATACCAAATTGGAAATTCTGAAAATTAAAGAGGAGATTAATAAAATGGAAAATAAGAAATCTATTGAATTAATAAATAAAACTAAGAGTTGGTTTTATGAAAAAAATCAACAAAATAGATAAGCCTTTAGTTGATTTGATCAGAAAAAGGAAAGAGGAAAATCAAATTGTTAGTCTCAAAAATGATAAGGGAGAAGTTTCCTCCAATGAAAAGGAAATTAGAGTAATAATTAGGAGTTACTTTGCCCAACTTTATGCCAATAAATTTGATAATCTAAATGAAATGGAGGAATATCTACAAAAATATAGATTGCCCAGGTTAAAAGAAGAGGAAATAAATTATTTAAATAGCCCCATTTTGGAAAAAGAAATAGAACAAGCTATTAATCAACTCCCTAAGAAAAAATCTCCAGGGCCAGATGGATTTACATGTGAATTCTACCAAACATTCAAAGAACAATTAATTCCAATACTATACAAACTATTTGAAAAAATAGGGACAGAAGGTATACTACCAAATTCCTTCTATGAGACCGATATCGTGCTGATAGCTAAACCAGGTAGGCAGAAAAGTGAGAAAGAAAACTATAGACCCATTTCCCTAATGAATATTGATGCAAAAATTTTAAATAAGATTTTAGCAACAAGATTACAGAAAGTTATCTCCAGGATAATACATCTTGACCAAGTAGGATTTATATCAGGAATGCAGGGCTGGTTCAATATCAGGAAAACTATCAGCATAATCAATTATATTAATAACCAAACTGACAAAAACCATATGATTATCTCCATAGATGCAGAAAAAGCATTTGATAAAATCCAACACCCATTCCTATTAAAAACACTAGAGAGTATAGGAATAAATGGGCTTTTCCTTAAAATGATTAGTAGCATCTACTTAAAACCAACAGCAAGCATCATATGTAATGGAGACAAACTAGAACCATTCCCAATAAGATCAGGAGTGAAACAAGGCTGCCCACTGTCACCATTCCTATTTAATATTGTATCAGAAACGTTAGCTTTGGCAATAAGAGAAAAAAGGGATAAAAGGAATTAAAGTAGGTAATGAAGAAACCAAATTATCACTCTTTGCAGATGACATGATGGTATACTTAGAGAACCCTAGAGACTCAACTAAAAAACTATTAGAAACAATTCACAACTAGTAAATTTGCAGGATTCAAAATAAAACCACATAAATCATCAGCATTTTTATATATCACTAACAAAATTCAGCAGCAAGAGATACAAAAAGAAATTCCATTCTGAATAACAGATCATAGCATAAAATATTTGGGAATTTATTTGCCAAGAGAATGTCAGAAACTATACGAACTAAACTACAAAACACTTTCCACACAAATAAAATCAGACATAGTCAATTGGAAAAACATTAATTGCTCATGGGTAGGCCTAGCAAATATAATAAAAATGACAATACTACCCAAACCCCTAATGCCCTAGATATAAAGAGTGATATTATAACCAAATTAGAGGAACATAGGATAGTTTACCTCTCAGACCTGTGGAGATGGAATAAATTTATGTCCAAAGAAGTTCTGGAACTCTTAATTGAACACCAGAGAGATAATTTTGATTATATTAAGTTAAAAGTTTCTCTACAAACAAAACTAATGCAGACAAGGTTAGGAGGGAAGCATCAAATTGGGAAATCATCTTTACATTTAAGGGTTCTGATAAAGGTCTCATCTCTAAGATATATAGAGAATTGTCTCATATTTATAAGAATTCAAGCCATTCTTCAATTGATAAATGGTCAAAGGATATGAACAGACAATTTTCAGATGAGGAAATTAAAACTATTTATAATCATATGAAAAGGTGCTCTAAATCACTATTGATCAGAGAAATGCAAATTAAGACAACTTTGAGGTACCACTACACACCTGTCAGATTGGCTAAAATGACAGGAAAAGATGAATGTGGGAGGGGATGTGGGAAGACTGGGACACTGATGCATTGTTGGTGGAGCTGTGAATGGATCCAGCCATTCTGGAGAGCAATTTGGAGCTATGCTCAAAAAGTTATCAAAGTATGCATACCCTTTGACCCAGCACTGTTTCTAATTGGCTTATATCCCAAAGAAATCATAAGAGAAGGAAAGGGCCCCACATTTGCAAGAATATTTGTGGCAGCCCTTTTTGTAGTGCTAGAAACTGGAAACTGAATGGATGCCCATCAATTGGAGAGTGGCTCAATAAATTATTGTATATGAATGTTATGGACTAGTATTGTTTTGTAAGAAACGACCAGCAGGACTATTTCAGAGAGGCCTGGAGAGACTTGCATGAACTAATGCTCAGTGAAGTGAGCAGAACCAAGAGATCATTATTCACGGCAACAATACTATACGAGGATCAGTTCTAATGGACATCACTCTCTTCAACAATGAAATGCTTCAAACCAGTTTCAAATGTTTGGTGAAGAGAGCCACATACACATAGAGAGAGGTATGTGAAATGTGGACCACAACATAACATTTTCATGTTCTCTATTGAGGTTTGCTTGCATTGTATTTCCTTTATCAGATTATTCTTTCTTGTAGATATGACTTCTCCTGTACAAAATATGATGCAATAACTATACTTATATTCAATTTCTCAAGTATTCTAACATAATTATCATGTAGTGGATATCCTGCCATCTAGGGGAGGGGTGGGGAGTAGGGGGGAAAATTTGTAACAGAAAACTTTGTAAGGGTTAATGTTTAGGAATTACCCATTAGGAATTTGCCAATAAAAAGTATTAATAATAAAGAAAAAGAAATGAGACCCTTATCAGAAATACTAGATTTAAAGACTCCCCCAGCTTTGTAGTTCCCTTTTAATCTTGTTTTTGTGGTTTTATTAGTTCAAAACCTTCTTAATTTAATGCAATTAAAGTTGTCCATTTTACCTTTCATAATGTTCTCTAGTTCTCCTTTGGTCAAAAATTCCTCCCTTACCCAAAGATCTAATAGGCAAATTATCCCTTGCACTCCTAATTCATTTATGATATCATATTAGATACCCAAATTGGGTACCCACTTTGACCTTATTTTGGTAAAGGATGTGAGATGTAGGTTTATGCTGTTTCTGACATATTATTTTCCAATTTTCCTCAAAATTTTTGTCAAATGTTAAGTTGTTATTCCAGAAGCTGGAGTTTGAGGTTTTATGAAATCCTAGATTGCTGTAGCCTTGATTATTGTGTATTGTGAGATATTTCACATTTTCTTCTAATTTTTCATTCTTTTTAGTTTGATTTCTGCTGTTTCTGAAAGTCATTAGCTTTCATTTTCTCTGTTTTAGTTTTTGATGTGTGATTTTTCTTCAGTTAGCTTTTGTATTTCTTTTTCCATTTTGTTAATTCTACCATTTAGGAAGTTGTGTTCTTCAGACAATTATTTTTTCTTTCCTTTTCTAAGCTGTTGACACTCATTCATACCTCTCATTTCCTTTTTCTTCTTTTCTACTTCCTCTCTTATTTACCTTTTAAAGTCTTTTATGAGCACTTAGAAGAAGCCTATTTGAGCTTGAGACCAAGTCATATCACTGTTTTAGATTTTTTTTGTGGACATTTTGTCCTTGCTGAGTTTGTGCTTTGCTTTTCCCTCTCACCCTAGGAGCTGTCTACAATCAAGGTTCTTTTCTGTTTCTTGCTCATTTTCTTTTCTTTTGTTTCAGTATGTCCTTTCACTTTTATGGTTGAGCTGTGCTCCTGAGGTAACGATGGCACTGTTCCAAGCTGGCTGGAGAGCTCTGAGCCTTGGCTATGAGTACAAGAGCTTCTTGTGCTTGTCATTTTGCCTGCTCTCTTCAGGAAATATCCTGGTTTCCTAGAGTTTGCCTTCTGAACTGGGACTAGAAGCTGTCCCCCTGATTTGTTCCTCTACTGAGCCACAACTGAGGGTCATAGTTGATGCTTTTTTGTGATTAAGACTCTCTCATGGCTTTCCCTGAGTCTATCTGACCTGGGCTGAACACCCTTTTTATCCCAGTGAGACTGACCTTTATTGAAGTTTTTCTTGAAAACTACCTTGAATGGGAGAGTAGATTCATTCCATCAGACTTTGTTCAGAGGCTTGATTTAATATGGTTTTCAAAGGAAACTGGGAGAGCCTGAGCAGTTTCCTGACTTTACTCCAACATCTTGCATTCCCATACTCTTTTCTCTTGCCCATTAGAAACAGAACAATTTTCTTTTTCAAGCCCACTGAACATTTCTGATTGTCCTTTGGCCTTGCAGAAAGGAACTGGAACTGGTCCTGCAGATGTTGCCTCCTCCCACCAGGAGTTTCTCAGACAGGGTTTCTCAGGCTTACTTAGACTCTCAGGACAGAGCAGCAAGATTCCCAGAACTCAGGCTTTCTCTTAGAGAAAAAAGTGCTTGCTTGCTTCTTCTTCCAGCTGCCTCCTCAAACAGAGATTTTTTCAACTCCTTTTTTGTATTAGTAAAAATCTAGAATCTAAGGATGTATCCACTAATTGGTAAATGACTGAATTAATTGTGGCATGTGAATGTAATGGAGTGTTATGTGTTGCAAAAAAAAGAAGGCGATAGGTCAAAGGGATCTGTGACAATTTAATGAACTGATGTGGAAATCAATAAATTTAATTATAGGATTAACACTATTGCATTATGATAGAGAAAGTGAATAATTTTAAAATCTTTAAAAATGTAGAGCAACTAAATAATCAGCCATGATTGCAGTAGACTGATGGAGAATGCTGTCTTGATGGAAAAAGAATGGAATAATATGCAGAATCAGGAATGCATTATTGCATGTGGCCAATTTTGAAATTTCTTTTATTGTATTATGTTAATATAATAAAGGAGTTCTTCCATTCTGTCTCCCTCCCTGCCTTCTGTCCTTCCTTCCTTCCTTCTTTCCTTTCTTCCTTCCATCAGTCCATTCTTTTGTTTTTCTTTTTATTCCTTGCAGATGTGGACTTTTCATTTTTTTTGTATTTTCATTTTTAAAAAAATACTATGCCTGGCATATACAAATCATTTAATACATATTTGCCAATTGACTAAGTGTCTGGCATCTACTTCTTGTTCCTGATACTTTTTCTTTGTTGAAATTGAATGTGAAGGATTTGCTTATTCTAAAATTTGAGGACATTTGTAATTGGAGTGTGGAATCATGCTTTTCCCTTGAGAAATCAGTACTTTCCCATTCCATAGTTTGATACTGTCCTGAATTATTTGCCATCAAAGTAGTAATCAGGAGCAGCTGTGTCACACACAAGGGAAAGCCCTGGGTGTCAGAAAAAATATTCAGAGGAAGAAATCATATCCAAAATATAATGCCATAATCATATTTCAAGAACAATAGAGTGAATTTCCATGCTAAAATGTGTCAACAGAATTAAAGACCAGAGTGTCAAAGCTGGTGTGGAACAAAGAGGAATAATTTTAGGATGTTTTTGAAAATTTGAGGAAAAAGTATATTCTAGGAAAAAAATCTAGATAAGCAGGATTAACCCAGTAGTATATAATGACACATAAAATCAATGTGATTGACTACTTAATATATACCTTACATGGAAGTTTGCAGCACACTTATCTCAGTTCCCTTTGCTTCTTAAAAGGACAGAAGAATCAAAAGTCAAGATTTGCACACCCATAGCCTTAACAACAACACTCATTTTTCTACTGATATCTTTTTGAGTAGAAAAAGCTCTCTCTCTCTCTCTCTCTCTCTCTCTCTCTCTCTCTCTCTCTCTCTTTGCTTTCCTTCACCTCCATCCCCTTCCCTCCCTCTCTGTGCATTTCTTTCTATGTCTTTCTCTGTGTCTCTGTGTCTCTGTCTGTCTATCTGTCTCTCTCTTTCTCTCCCTCTTTCCTTTCCTTTTTCCCTCCCCTCCAAAACAGAAAACAATACTCAAGTTATCAGTAGTTCAGGAATAACATTGACTCATTTCCATTTGCCAAGTTGTCCTTCCAACCTGATGATGTTTATCTTTACATTATTTGTCATTTCTTCAATCTCAAAAAAGTTTAATGCATGAAATTTCAAAGTTTAGAAAACAACAGCTCATTAAAATACTGTTTTTCTTGAGGGTCCTTAGGAAAGTCAATTTCTTGCAGCTTATAATATCATCTGTAGTAGAATCAGAATGCTATGTTTCTTTTGAGGTATCTTTATTTTATTAATTTTTATGACTGGCCTTGAAGTAGACTTATATCTTATTTTTATTCTTATATAATATAAGGCTGTTTTTTAAATGGCCTAACAAATGAAAAGATATTCTGAAAAGATGGCATGTTTGAGGCTTGGAAGCAGTTCACATTCTTAATTTAACTGTCTCTCATTGGATATTGTGCAGATGTTATATTAGCAACTCATTTGTAAATATTATAACACCAAATTATGTTTGAAGCAACAAGGCATAGCTTATATATCAAGAGTTCTTCACCTACAGTTCAGATTTCAGGCAATCCATGAAGTTGAATGAGAAAAAAAAGGCATTTTAATTTCATAATAGGAAAGGAATAAAATTGGTTTCCATTGTAATCTTATGTATTTTGTTTTATGTACTTAAATAAATTATCCTTTAAAAATAAAAAGAGTCCTCAGGTGTCACCAGACTTTCAGTGGGGTCTATGATGTACAAAATCATAAGGAACTCATATTACAGATTCTGGTTGACTTTTCCTTGTTTTTAGGCCTGTAATTAAAGTACCCCCATTCCAGAGAACAATAATTTCAAGATGATCTATTTAAGTAAAAAAGAAGATGAACACCAAGGAAGAAGATAGATAAGTAATCATATTAATTGTAATAGTTTCTTAAGTTTGCCTGAAATAAAACAAATATCATAACAAGGAATCCTAAAAAGCCCAGAAACTCATTCAGCAAATAGTCAATAAATTCCTTTCTTTTTGCCAAGCAGAGACACAAAGAAATCAAAGGCAATACCAACTTGGAGTATAATTTTGTAATCATTTGTAATAATAATTTGTAATAATAAAAAATTTGTAATAATCATTTGTAAAATATTTTTATTTGTTAAGAAATTGATGGAAGGTTATGACACTCAATATACATAAAAAAAGCCATGAAGGGAAAGATGATATGTGTGTTGAGAGATCCAAGTAAACTTTGCCATCCCAATAGCATTTAAAGATGAAATTGGAAGAGGGACAACAACCAGAAGAAAACTATATCTGTAACAACTTCTTTTACAACCTCTTTAATAAGCTTATTGGTTCTATGTTGTAGCCTGCTCATACCAATCCATACCACCTTTCATTACTCTTTGGATGATTTTTAACTTCAATTCTTTTGGTATTTTTTACATTTTATATCTTTCTAATATGCTTCATCATAAGTAAAATGTTAATCTTGAAACAGTGAAACTATTTCCCCCTAGGGAAGTTTAGGATATTAAAAGAAACTTTGTATTTTCTGGAAGGCAATCAAATTCAGCCTCAATTGCTCATCTGTAAAATAGGGATGACAATAACATTTGCTTTTCAATGTTTTTATGAGGATAAACTAATATTTGTAAAATGACTTTTCAAACTATTGAAACAATACATGAATTCTATTTATCATTATCCTTATCATTTTAATAAATGTGATTCAAAATCTCTCAAAAGAGTTTAGTCCAACAATCTATGGACATATTATAGGATGCAATGTTTATCATTGGAAAAAATCTACATGCTAATGAGAATGAAATAAATATTTTATAAATATATTCTTAGATACATATAGACCAAGAAAGGGGAAGATAGAAAGTTTTAAAAAAGAGAGAGAAATGGGAGAGAGGAAGAGAGAGAGGGAGAAAGAGAGAGATAGAGAATGGGAGGAATTTTCTTAGCAGCAAAAAGCTGGAGAGAGAGTAGATTCCCATCTCTTAGAAACTGGCTAAGTTCTCAAACATGAATCTAATGGAATATTACACTTTTATAAGAATGAAATATACATTCAATAAAAGATAAGTAGTAATATACAATATGCTTTAAACTAATATATAAAAAGAAATAATTATAAATATATCTCTCCATTTTACCACTCATATTGTTATTAATCACAATTTTGGTCGAATTATTATATTGTATATATTATATTCTTCCCTAACAGATTCCCTCTGTGGGACTGTGATGTTCACTCTTGATATTCTGGGTTTACAGTACAAATAGGACATGAAATTTTATGTTTTCAGTTTACTTTACTATAACAGACTTCATTAACATGTAATTTGACCTTTCTATGGCTTGCTATCAAAGCAGTTACCATTGCCAGAAATATCTGTAGAGCCCAACTCCAATTTCCATCCAAAAACAGGATACTTTCAGTTCAAATATTGACTCCTAAATCTTTTCTTCTTGGATTCAGGGTGAATCATGCAATTCATGGTCTATCTTGTTTCAAATTACTTCTGACTTGTGGGCAAGTCATGTAATCCTTCTGGGCACATCATTTTCCTATTTCAAAATTAGTTTCCATTAAAACTAATTTTAATCTTTAATTATTCTGTGCATGATGAAGTATATGATAAAACTTTGGAAATGAGGCCTTTATCAGAACGCTTGAATGGAAAAGTTTTTTTTTTCTCATCAAATTGCTCCCTTTCTAATCTTGTCTGCATTGGTTTTGATTGTACAAAAACTTTTTAACAATATAATCAAAATTATTTGTTTTGTATTCAGTAATGTAATCCAGTTGTTCTTGAGCCACAAATTTCTTCCTTCACAGAGGGGTAAACTATCCTTTGTTCTTCTAATTTGCTTATATTATCACTCTTTAAGTCTAAATCATGAACCCATTTTGACCCCATCTTGGTATATGGTGTTAGATGTGGATCAATGCCTAGTTTCTGCCATACTATTTTCCAATTTTCCTAGGAATTTTTGTAATATAGTGATTTCTTATTTGAAAATCTGGGGTCTTTGGCTTTATCAAGTACTACATTGCTGTAGTCATTGACTATTTTATCCTGCTAATCTAATGGATTCCACTGGTTAACTACTGTATTTCTTAGTCAATACCAAATGGTTTTGAGGATTGCTGCTTTATAACATAGTTTTGGGTCTGGTGCAGCTAGTAGGATTCTTTAAGTATACCAGGTTATCATCTCAAAGAGAGATAGTTTTTTCCTTCATTTTTTTTTTCATTCTGGCTGCCTGCAGTATTTTATCTTTTACCTTATAATTCTGGAAATTGTCTACAATATTTCTTGGAGTTTACATTTTCTGATCTTTTTCAGAAGATGATCATTGAATAGTTTATTCTCTTTTTTGATTATGGTTTACAAATAGTCCAATATTCTTAAATTATCTTTCGTGGATCCATTTTCTAGAGTAGTTTTTTTTCAATGGTATATTTTTCATGATTTTTGGCTTTTTTCATTCTTTTGAACTTGTTTTCCTTATTCTTGATATCTCAGAGAGTCATTAGTTTCCACTTGCTTAGTGCTAATTTTTAAAGAATTATTTTCTTCAGTGAGTTTTTGTACCTCCTTTTCTATTTGATTAATTTTACTTTTTATTTATTTTTTTATAAAGCTTTTTATTTGCAAAACATATGAGTGACCTTTCAACATTGACCTTTGCAAAAAAACTTTTTTTTCCCAAGCTTTTCCTTTCCTTGCCCCCCCCCCCCCCCC
>JAJPUD010005887.1:0-30946 GCA_023553655.1 Myrmecobius fasciatus
GGAGGAAGGAGTATGTCCCGAGAGCCTGTCAGGAACCTCTACAAGAGGGACATGGGAAAGAGGAAGGAGTAGGTCCTGAGAGCCTGTCAGGAACCTTTGCTCCCCAAACACTGGAGACAGACCAAGGATCGCTTCTTTTAAGTTCTTTCTTGCAATGACCAAAAAATCGTTTGACCAGACAAATCCAAGCATCCTCCATGTCAAGGACGGGCTACTTTCACTGAATGTTTTGCAGAATTTCAGGAAAAGGAGGCACTTCACAAGGCATCAGGCTGGGGCAGAGATGGGAAAGAATCATTTGGACGTCTTACTTGGTGGCTGCTGGGCAGACCTAACCTTTGATGAGAGGGGAGCCCTCCCACCTTGCCCATCGTGTTAAACAGGACATCTTTTGCCTCAATCTTACCTAATCATTAATTACTTAATGGACAAACAGAGCTCCAAGTCAAGGTCTCCCACTGCATCCTGGGTCATCACCATTCATCCTGACCTAAGTCTGGCCACTGGCCCCTCTTTGGAGGGAAGAGAGAGACTGATGATCTTGCACAGCCCTCACTCAAACTCAATTCATTTGCAAGTTAAGCCATCACCCACCCTCCTGACATCACTGGCCCTCTTTGGGAACAAAGGGCCGATGGTCCCAACCACCCCAGAGCAGCCATGTTTCCTGAGCTCCTGCCTGTCCCGTGGTCCTTGTTCTGTTCTCCGAGGTCAAGCACAATTGAACCCAGCCTCTGAATAAAAGCCTTTTAAACAGGTGACCACAAATCATAAAAACAAACCAACAAATAACCGCAGCAACAAAACAAACTACAAAATACTTAAGAACTCAGATCGAGGTCATTGCTGACAAAGAGCCCAATCCTGAAGGCAGTTGGGGCTTCTAAGAGGCAGGAGCTTGATGGGAATTCATTCAGTGCAGACATGGAAAGGGAAAATGGAAGGAAAGGCAGTATGGCTGAGCTGAGAGTGTTGGGAGGAAGGCAGTGCACCTCAGGGGCTCCGAAAAGCTTTGGAGAGGCTTTTATGTAGTGACCAGAACCAGAGGGACTGGGGAGTCCCTGGGGCTTATTAAGGGCGTGAGGGGAGGGATGATGGTCCTATGTGCATAAACAGCAGAACCCATCCTCCTAACGAGAAAGGGCAGAGACAGTGATTGGGAAACTACTGGAGCGGAGGAGACTCCCCAGCAGCAGCCACGGGCTGAACGAGACACTGAGCTTGGACGTCCCTGGAGCATCTACTTTGCAATCTCCCATATGCAGGGGTTGCTCAGGAGGGAGATTGGACTCGGGTATGGAGGTCTGAGAGAGCTCCAGCTAGGGGGGACAAATCCACGATGGCTTATGATGTCACCCACGTGGAGGGGGGTTGATATCAAAGGAGAGTGAAAGGACCCCCTTACAGTGAGAACAGTGTCCTCAAAACCCCAAGGGGCAGAATAGCTCCTGGGGGAGAGAGTGCTTAATTAACAGAGGCAAGAATCAAAGGGAAGGGAACAAAGGCTTCGTGGGCACCTGCTCCTGCTAGGTGCTTTACAAATATTATCTCTTTGATCCTCAATAACAAACCTAGAAGGCAAGTGCTATTGATTCCCATTTTGTAGTTGGGGAAACTGAGGCAAATAGGGGCTAAGTGACTTGTCTGAGACTGGATTTGAATCCGGGGCTTCCTGATGCACAGTGTCTGCCACATAGTAGGTGCTCAACAGATGGTTGTTCCCTTCCTTTTCCTCCCTCACTCCCCCCTTCTTCCCAGCCACGTTAGTAACATATGTCTGATGACTTCGATGGGATCTTTTCTGTATCAAGAATAAATTAAGTGGGGCAGCTAGAGGGCGCAGTGGATAGAGCACCAGCCCTGAAGTCAGGAGGACCTGAGTTCAAATGTGACCTCAGACACTTAACATTCCCTAGCTGTGTGACCCTGGGCAAGTCACTTTACCCCAATTGCCTCAGCAAAAAGCAAAAAAAAGAAAAAAAAAGAATAAACTAAGCGTTGGCTGGGCCCATAGTGCAGAGAACCTTGGGCTCCTGGACAAAGGATAGCTCTATAACCTCCCTGCTCCCCTTGTGGGATCTAGACTCATAGGAGATTAATAATTTATTAAGTAATCCCAGAGGCCAAGGAGTAATTGGATAATTAATCATTATTATATACTATTACACGCATATAATATGATAATGGATAATTGGACATAACGAGAGATATGGCCCAATTACTGGGCTCGCCAAGGAAGCCAGCCGCCTGGAACCCGGACACTGCCCTTCTCACCCAGCGTAGCCTTCTCATTCACCCAATGGACACAGCCCAACTTTAGGGGCATGCTGATGGTCTCCGCATGAGTTGTCAGGGCAAGGTGCCCCAGCCGAACATCCATCCCCCATGAGCTACTGGAGGAGGAGAATCCGCCCGGACCGGCCTTCTGCCTCCCAGGGGAGCTCCGGCGCTTTCCCTCCATGGCACAAGCTTTCCCTGTGCCCTGCCCTCGAATAGAGGGCCAAAGGGCCGCCCCGGGCTCCTGCCCTACACAGCCAGCCCTGTTGGCCCAGCACTGTAGGCTACGTGGGTGAAGAGGAAGGGCGAGTCTAAAGCACGGGGAGCTAGCTCTCGGGAGGAATTGGAATAGAAGCTTTAGGGACCTGGGGTAAAAATGGCCTCCCCCCAAACCGGCCCAGCTTTCTCCCTTCAGAGCCCCTCAACCCCTGGTCCGGGCCCTCGGGCTCATGCAGACCCCAGCCCACAAGCCGGAGAGCCCAAGCTGCCCACGTCTGGCGGCCAGAGGCCCGGACTGTTCTGAGAGCCGCCAGGGCAGCAGGAAGAGCCCACCCCGGCCCACGTCTGCTCCGATGAGCATCACCGACCATCGGCCACCGGAGCGGCCGCGGTCCGTCCCGGGAGCGAAAAGAAAGCCGCCTCACCTGGAAGCATCGAAGCTGTCATAGGAGCCCACCGTGTAGTGTCGGAAGAGCTTCTTGGTGCGGTCAGTGCGCGTTTCTGTGCAGACGGAAAGAAAGGAAAGCCACTTT
Organism: Myrmecobius fasciatus; assembly: GCA_023553655.1. Lineage (NCBI taxonomy): Eukaryota > Metazoa > Chordata > Mammalia > Dasyuromorphia > Myrmecobiidae > Myrmecobius > Myrmecobius fasciatus. The sequence continues at coordinate 3,030 of JAJPUD010005887.1, forward strand.
TAGAAAGCTCGGCCCCGGGACCTTTGGAGGCTTTTCGGCTGGCCTGGCCCGGGCGGGAACAAGAACCAAGCAGCCGCCGCCTCTCTAGCAGGCGGGCGCTGGCGGGGTGGGGGGGCCGGGCTCGGAGCTCTGCTCTCTACTCCCCGAGGACCAGCCGGGCCCGGAGCACCGGTTAGCGGCACTCTGGGGATGGGTCCCGTGGCCGGGGGAGGGGGGGTCCCTTCTCTTCCCCAGGCTGGCCGGGGTGCCGGGCCAAGGCCCAGAACACGGCCGGCCGAGCAGAATTCGACACAACCGGGGCCTTGCTGCTGCTCCCGAGAAGGAACCCACCGGCGCCCCAAACTGGGACAAAGCCTCAGACGGTGTCTCCGGCTTCACCCAATCAGGAGAGCAGAACCCCAGCTCAGAACGCAGCCTTGCTGAGCCCCCGGGTTCTCACTGTCTTTTGTGCCCTGAGTCTCCAAAGCCCAGCACTGGCCACAGCCTCAACGTCCACCCCCTGGACACACAGAACGCCAGCTTAGAAAAACAGCAGCTGGGGGTCGGGGGGGACTGCCTGAGCCCGGAAGCCTCAGAGGAATAGGAGCCCCACAGAGCCTCCAGGGTCTCTCCGTGGGGAACAGCCGAGGCTCTGGGAACCGTTAGGGCTGGATGGCGGAGCCGGGCTCTCGCCTTGGTCGCGCCTGAGCTGACAATGCTCTAGATGCACCTGGGCTCTAGATGTACCCCCACCTCCTTCCCCACTCACCCGGGAGCCCGAAGCACAGATCTAACAAGTCTCTCCCAAGGTCAAGAAGCTTCAATAGCTCCCTATTGCCTCTGGAGTGAAATCCATCCTTCCTTTGGAAGCTAAAGCCTTTCAGTCCGACCGAAGTCTGCGACCGAGTCCACGTGACTTGCCCTCATACACTCCACGTCCAGTCCTGCCCACTTGCCGTAAAGAACACTCCATCTCCCACAGGCCTTCTCCCTCTCCTTGGAATCTCCTTCCCCCTCAGGGAGTCCTCAGACCCCTTGAAGATATGAAGAGTGATCCACCTCCCACCAAAGCCTTTGGTGACTCCCTGAGCCCACCTGTCAGCGTTTGCCCCCTCCTCAAGCTATTCTTGTCTTGTTCACTCATTCGTTCCCTGCCTTCTCTCTTTTTATATCTACAGCTAGGGGGGGAGGGAAGGGCACATGGCCTCCATGGAGGTGTAGAAGGGAAGGTCAGACCCTCCAGGGTGGGGGAGAAGGGACGGTCAGACCCTTTATGGATGGTGAGGGGAGAAGGGATGGTCAGACCCTCCATGGTGGGGGGAGAAGGGACAGTCAGACCCTTTATGGTGGGGGAGAAGGGATGGTCAGACCCTTTATGGTGGGGGGAGAAGGAAGGTCAGACCCTCCATGATGGATGGAGAAGCTAAGGTCAGTCCCCCTGTACAGAAGGGAAGGTCAGACAGGTGTGAGAAGTGGGGGGAGCAGTGTCACCTAAGAATTGCTGCAGAAGATCACTAGCTCCCTTTGGGGGGGCTGCCCCCCAGCTCCCTCCCGAGGGAGAGCAGGGCCCTGTAGGACAGGAGCATTTCTTCAGGCGGGACTTTCTGAGGTCCTGCTGCACGTTTTCCATCAGGGGCACGAGGCCCTTTTCCCTCTCCCACTGGGTCCTCATTAGCCATCACCCATTCAAGCTGAAAGAAAGCTGGGAGAACATCTGGGCCAGGCCCTCCTCACTTTCTCTACTGTTGAGTCATGCAGCAGCACTCAGCTGTTGGAGTACCGAGGGCTTTGTTATTAATTATTATTATTACTAGCTCCCTTTATTGCTTAAGGCTCAATTTGGTGGCTGTGTGCTGGTTACCTAGGGAACCATTCAGGGCTTTCACCTGATTGGGAGACTGTGCTCTCCAATGCAGAAGCTTTCAGGGCCAGGGTCAAGGGTTCCAGTATCCCAGGAAGTACACGTGGGGGTGGGGACCCCTATCTCTGTCTGCTCACATGGTGCCCAAAGTGGGGGCTTTTGGGCTGAAAAGAGACACCCTCTGACCTCACTGCAAAGCTCAGGAGCCACTGAGCCCTGATGGCCCCAGTGGACCACTCAGCAGAGCAGCCCTAAGCTAGAGAAGCCCTGGGGGAAGAGAGGAGGGCGGGAGGAAAGAAAAGAGAAAAGGAAGACTGAAGGGGAGAAAAAGAATAAAGAAAGACAAAGGCCTGGCACTGGAGGTTTGAAGATCCTGCCCTGAGGGGAGAGGGCGAGATTCACAGCCAGGAAGTCCCGGGTTCAAATCTGCCCTCCGACAATTCCTAACTGTGTGACCACAAATAAATCCTCTCCTCTCCCTGAACCTCAGGTACCTAACTTATAAAACTGGGACAATAATGAATTCACCTTTCTCATTTCAAATCCAGTCTCAGACACTTGTTACCTATATGATCCTGGGCAAGTCACTTAACCTTGTCTGCCCCAGTCTCCTCCTCTGCAAATTGAGGTGGAGAAAGAAATGGCAAATCACTCCAGGATCCTTGCCAAGAAAATGGGTCACAAACACTTGAACGTGACTGAACAACAACAACGACAACATGAGGAGGTGGACAGGATACTCCCGGGATCTTAGGTCCAACTGTTCTATCTGTGAGTCCCTCCCCCAAAAGTCCCACAAACCCCTCCTCGTCCAGGTCTGCAGATGGACAAGCTTTGCTGGCCAACCAAAGAGCCCAGAGGGGCCAGAAGCCAGAGGGGCCCCCCAGCCGACTGGCCGAGACTTTCAATGGTCCCTCCCCATTAGTGGGGTAATCATCCTTCAGTAAGAGCCTCAAAGGAGGAAGCTTTTAAACACTCCACATGAAAAAGGGAGCTTGCTCTTGCAAGTCCACGGCCACGTGAGAGTTCAGCCTTGGGCTGAGGGAAAGAAGGAAGGAAGGAAACACAGATTTATTAAGAATCTACCAAGGGCTAGCACGGCGTCAAGCATTTATAACCATTGTCTCATTTGAGCTTCACAACAACCCTGGGAAGCAATTCTCTCTATTTTACAGTTTAGGAAACTGAGGCAAAAGATTAAAATGACTTGTCCAGCTTCATACAACTAATAGGCGCCTGAAATAAAATCTGAACTGAGGTCTATCCAGACTCCCCCACCAGAACCCTCTACACTGTGACATCGGGGATCAAGTAGATTTTGTTTAACTCCTATCCCCTTTTTGGGACCTTAGGATGATGATGTCAGAGCCTTGTCCCAAGGGGAGCCTGATGGTGGCAGTTTCTTGAAACCCCTAGGATATGGGTCAGTGCCTCGTATACAGTAAACACTTACTAAATGTTGGTGAAACTGAATTTGAGAGTCAACTTCCTCACTTCCTGGTTGTATTTCCCTGGTCTCCCTTCATGAAATGATGGACTCTGCCGCTGAAGGGACCTCAGACACGGGGTCCCCTTTGGGACAAGGCCCTTGTTGGAAGCTGAAATTGGGAAGATCTCGCTCTCTCTGCAGACTTGCAGGCTGCTCCCCTGTGCCTTATGCTTCACCCTGAGCTTCTCAAACAGTCCCCGTTTTTCCAGCTGCTGCTCACCCATCATGGCTCTGAAGTCCTCCAGTTGGGTCTCTAAACTTGCTTTTCCTTATTTGCAAAGTGGGGATATTACTGCTTACCCACAGAGCCTTCCAGGGCATCAGAGCCATGGGAGCCATCATCCAACTTAGGAGAAGTGGAGGGGAGGATGCTGGAGAAGGCTGGTTCTCACCCACTGGGTTCCTACTAAGTTCCTACAGCTGTCCTGCATGGCCATGCGCTCTTGCTTATTCCATTTGGATTTCCCTAACCTAGCGACCTGGCCATCCCTCCAGGCCCGGCAAAATGGCCCTCTCCTTCCTGCCCCAAGGAAACTTTGCTTTCTGCCTCAGTGGCCCTTTGGTCCACTCTGCACTCAACTGGCAGGACGACTTTTCTAAGATCTAACTGATCATCTCGCTCTCTGCTCCGTGACCCCCAGGGGCTCCCTAATACCTCCAGGAGAGTCCTTCACAAGCAGACTCCTTTTACACCTCACTTCACACACTCTATGAACCAGCCCCTGCCCTCAAAGGGCTTACTTTCTAACCAGAATTAGAATAAGCACAATTTCTGCAGCACTCTGGGGTTGTGCAGACATGATTTCTTTTGGTGACCCCTGGCCAGGGATAATGGCCAAGAATAAATAGGCCGGTGCCCCCATCAACTCCCTCCCCCTACCAAATAGGTAGACTGTCAAATAAGACACCCTATCAATAACAGTACAGCATGTCACTGGTCTGGGAGTCACTGACTGAGCTTTAGTCCCAACTCTGAAGCTTGGGTGTCCCTTCCCTTTTGTGGGACTCACCAGTATAGACTGGATTGAGTCATCACTCAATTAGGAGTCCCTGGGAGGAAGGAGGAGCTCCTTCTGCCCAAGTGATGCTTTTGAAACCTCCTAGTGATGTGGCCCGGGGAAATCACCTGAGCCTGCTTCCTTAGCAAAAGATGGAGATAATCACAATATCTACAGAACCTAAATGCTGTAAGAAGTGAAATAGCAGAGGTGAAGTGTTTCACCAAGTGTAAAGCGCTCAAGAAAGGTCAATGCTGGGAGAGGAGAGGACTTTGGTCTCCCTCGCGTCCTTTCTCTCTCTGAAAGTCTCCAAATAGGACATGTATTCATTTTTAAGGTAATAAAACACAGGAAAGCATACACACATACATACACCACCTGAAAATTCAATCTCAGTGTATTTCTACTTGTGAAAAAAAGTGGCAGACTGTATGACAAACTTCAGTTTGTCAGCAATTAAAAGAAAGCAAAATTCTGGGAAATATGATCCCATTTTACCTGGACAAGAGATGAATGACTGAACTGCCTGCAAGATTTGGAGGGTCTCTTCTCTGCCTTACAGACTATTTCTAGTAAGGGCAGTGAGGACTTTTCCACAGGAAACTTTACTGAGAACCTTAAGGTAGCCTGTATTGCCAGTGTTTAGCATATGGCAGGCACTTTAGTGCTTGAAGAAATGAAAAACTTGTCCAAGGCTCTGAGAATCAAGATCCCAATGGTGGAAGCTCATGGCACATGGAGCTCTCCAGACTGCTCTTTGAAGGAGAGTGTGGCAATTGGGAGGGTGACTAGCAAAGAAAGTGCTCATGGTAGAACGTAGGGACCTCCTTTTGGAGAGGAGGGAGGATGTGACAGCCAAGGTTTCCTAGTTATCTGTGAGTTGAAAACTCAAGTGTCACAGGATGGGGATTTGGGAGAAAAATGAATTTCCTACATTTTGCTGGTAAATTCCCAGTTTTATGGAGGTATTTGTAAGTTATCCCTCAATCAAGTTGGGTAAAAAAAAAACAGACTGGCACTAGTGCATTGTTGGTGGAGTTGTGAAATGATCCAACCATTCTGGAGAGCAATCTGGAACTCTGCCCAAAAGCCTATCAAACTGTTCATACTCTGACCCAGCATTGCCATTACTGGGTTTGTTTCCCAAACAATTCATAAAAGAAGGAAAAGGACCCACATGCACAACTTTTTTCTGGTGGCAAAGAATTGAAAAATGAGTAGAAAAATGCCCCATCAATGGGGCAATGGCTTAATAAGAAATGGCATGTGAGAATTATGGAATATTATTGTTATAAAAATGATGAGCAAGCTGAGTTTAGAAAGACATGAAATGATTTACATGACCTGATGCAGAGTGAAACAAGCAGAACCAGGAATACATTGTACCCAGCAACAGCAAGATTGTGCAATGATAATTACGGTAGACTTGGTTCTTCCCAGTGGTTCAGTGATCCAAGGCAATCCTTGGATGGAAAACACCATCTGCACCCAGAGAGAGGGCCACGAAGACTGAACGTGATATATTTTCACTTATTTTTCCTTCTGTTTTCTTTCTTGTGGTTTTTCCTTTTTGTTCTGATTTTTCTCTCCCGACATGGTTCACATGGAATTATGTAACAAAAAAAAATGAATGTACATGTAAAATGTTTTACATGTAACTGGGGAAAAGAAAACCAGACTGGGAAAAAACAACAGGCCGAAACTCGGCCCTCGATTGCTCAATCTATCTACCTCATGGAACTGGGGATCTGGCAAAACCAGGAGACTCATCCCACCAAGCCAGACACACTCATCTCTGCTGAGATGCTTCTCATGAAATGAGAAATGGTTTTGTAAGAAAAAATCTCTTTTAAAGGACAATATCATTGAGACGTAGTGTCCTTGATTCTATTCCCACCTAATCAGTCTCTGTTTAGCTTTTTACTAAAATAATATTATGGTTTGTGCTCTTTAGGCATTTCTGACACTCCCTTTAACAGCTAGAGATGATTAAATGAAGTCCTCGGTTCACCAATCGTTTGCTAACCGAAGGGCAGATTTAAAAATATTTCAATGCAAAATTAATTCATCAAGAACCTACTATGTCCACAGAACAAAATAATAAACACAAGAATATTCCACAGGAGAAATGGAGTCAAGGATGTTATTGATGTGATCAGAAAGGATGGAAGGCGGGTCCCATGGGGACAATAGGGCCTACTCTGGACAGCAGGCAGGCTCAGCATGTGGGGTGGACCTCTGGGAAATGATGGAACCCTCTCTGGACCTTGACCCTTCTCTGGAATCTTTGTCCCCTCAGCCTCCCGGGGTTGTGGCTGCCCAGACTTTGTTCCTATTCACAAGCAATAAAATGGGGTTGAAGGAAGTCATGAGGTCACACAGACTGCAGCCATCACAAATTAATGCTCCATAATCTCAACAGAACCCTCCCTGCTGCGATTTAATCTTGCTATAGCTCCCAATTAACTCCCCAGGGATTCTTCCAAACTTTTACATCCTTTCTCAAATCTCCAATTTCTTATCTGAGACCTGCACCCCTGGAGGCCATTTGCCAGGACTCACCTCTTCTCAGCTCCCCCAGATGCTTCTGCAACTCTAGACTCCTTCCCCTCCCAACCGCTAATGGTGGTTATTGCGGAAGACAGTATCCGGCTTCTCTCTTATTTCAGACACTTTCCGTGATGATCTCGGCTCACATGGATGATGTTTTCTCAGCTGAAGACTCTCTCTTTACCTGGATCTAAGCTTTCTGCTGGCCTTCAATCTCCTTCTCCAACTGTCCATAAACCCCTTGAAAGGATGACCTGGAAGACCTATCTTAACCTCCCCTTATCCTTTCCCAAGTCCTCCTCCTCCCAAACTTCCTACTGCTTCTGAGGGGACCGCCATCCTCCCAGCCCTCCAAGCTAGAAACCCGGGTTTGATTGTCCATTCTCTCACCTCCCATCTCGAATCAACTTCCAAGTCTTGTTGATTTTACCTTAGAAAGGTCTCCCACATGGGGCTGTTCTCTGCTATTTCTGCTGGCCTTGCACAGTTCTCAGAACCTCAGGCCTGGACCATCGCCCCAGCTGCTGGTGGGCCTGCCTGCGAGTCTCTCTCCCCTCCAACCCATTCTCCAGTCAGCATGAAAGTGATCTTCCCCAAGCATGATGTCTCCCCCCAATCCCTATCCAATAAACTCCAATGATTCCCTACAGCCTCTAGGATCAAGCCCCAAGAGGCATTGGAACCTCAGCCCTTTCCAGTCTCTTCCCACCTTTCCCCCAACACTTTGGTTCAGGGACACCCGCCTCCTGGCCAATCCATAGAGCCGACCCCCCGGCTCTTGGCTCCAGACATTTCCTCTGGCTGAACCCCACGTCTGGAATACTCCCCCTCCTCAAATCTGTCTTCTAACTTTCCTGGCTTCCTGATCCCCCTATGCTTGTACTTCCCTCAGATGAGATTATCTCTATTTTCTCTCTCCATAGTTTTCTTATAGTCATTTTCATGTTATTCTCCCCAACAGACCAAGCTGTTTGAGAATAGGGACTGTCTCTTGCCTTTCCCTGTATCCCTAGTGCCCTGGCACTAATAAAGATGTCCTGATTGACCAATGCAAGAGTTCCAGCCCTGGCTGGAGCATCGGAGGGAACCTTCTCGTCGCTAAGATTCTAAAGAATTGTGCCAAGCTGGCCAAAAGTCGAGATATGCTCACATCCCAGCATCCTGCCTGCTCTAGCCACTGTCCCAAAGCTTCTTCCAGTGGCCGAGCTCCAACCTCAATATTTTTAGTCAATAAACTTTTATTTAACAATATCTTTTTATTTTCAAAATATATGCAAAAACAGTTTTCTACATTTACTCTCATAAAACCTTATGTTCCAAATTTTTCTCCTTCCCTTACCCCCACTCCTCCTAAACAAGGAACCCAATATATGTTAAACACGTGCAATTATGCTCTACATTCTCCCATTTTTATCACACTGCACAAGAAAAATGAGATCAAAAAGGGAAAAGATGAGGAAAAAAAAGCAAGCAAACGAACAACAAAAGGTGAAAATGCTATGTTGCGATCCAGTCAGTCCCCATACTGCCCCTTCCTTCTTGGATGGCTCTCTCCAACACAAGGCTATTGGAATAGCCTAAAAGCTTCTTACAAAAAGTGGTCCCAATGTCTGCCTGCCCCCTGGGCCGGCACAGAACAGTAAATCCAAAAGCAAAGTATCACCCTTGGGTTTGTCTCAGGACCTTTCTACCTACTCTCCGTAAGGCAAGAGTGTGATCACAACAGCCACAACTAAGACAACGTAGTGTTCGGTTGTCTGCAAAGTGCTTTATGTTGGTATCACATCTGAGTTTCAGAACTACTCCAGGGGCAGGTGCTCCAGGTTTAATGTCATTTTTCAGATGAGGAACTGAGGTTGAGAAAAGGTATTTGATGTGGCCGGGGTCCCAGAGACAATATTTCCACCCCAATGTCCCTGGCTGCAGGTTCCACCCCTGAGCAGTCGCATCTGACCAGAGCACGCCAGGCCCTCCTCTACTCGTTTTTCCCCGACACTCTCCTTCTCTTTTTGCTCTGACTTTTTCCCAACATCAGGGTCTTCCCCCATAAGTCCCGTCTTCCCATTCTGTGGCCAGAGTGGTTCAGCTTCAGCTTCCCTCTCTGACTCCCACTCAATGGCCTGGATTAATTCCTTTAAGTCTCGCCTCTTTGCTGGCTCTCAGTCTTCTCCAGAACCGCAGTGGGACGGCAGCGACCCAGCGGCACTCAGTTTTGTTCCCGGTCCAACTTTCCCGGCCATATATTGCTCCGGCTCTACGTACACAAGGTACGACAACTTTGTCGGCCGAAGGAGACTCGGGTCCTATTGCTAGGAAGCTTGTGGGCGGATTAGGACCATTGTCCAGGGTGTCCTGAAGGGGCTGAGACTCCCGGACACAGAGGGGGGCAGCTGGCCAGGAGCTGGGCTTTCTTCAGAGTGGGAACCCCCATTGGGGTCTCAGAGAGTTGACATGACTTTCCTGGGGTCACTGGGCTAGGAAGGACCAAGCTGTATCTGGATGGACACCTTCCCAAGGTCCAGTCCATCATTATAGCCTTGTACCAAGAGAAGGGGGCGGCAGAGGTCCCTGAGGACCTCTTCTGACTGGGGGGCACCAGAGAACCCCCAAACTGTCAAGTCTCGATAGGTTTATGCTATTCCCAGATGCCACAAGAGCCCTCATCTGCCATCCCAAAGCTGCTCCAATTCCAGAACGGAAAGCGAAGGTCAGTTAGTGACTTGGGCTTCAGTCTTGTTCAGTGTCGAATGAGGAGACAGGGTGGGACTAGGTGGTCTCCGGGGCCGAAATCCTGAGTTCTAGAACAAGTTCTAGAGTTCCCTTTCTGCTCTCTGAACCCAGGTCAGTCTGCAAAGGTGGCAAAGACCGAGCGCGCGACCAGAGCCACCATCCCCGGGCCTGAAAATCTGAGAGGGAAGGGAAGGGGGGAGCCTCAGGGCCTCCCCAGCCCCCCAGCGATCTCCCAGGGGCCGAGCCTCGGCAGGCAGCCTCCTGGAATGGCGAGGCAAATCCGAATTTGGGCTAAAAGGAGGAAGGATCTTCCTGGTTGGTACCAACTCCAGAAATAACGCTCCTTTTTAACATTATAGACGGTTATAGAAATGCTAACAGAATGCGCAGCAAGGTACCGACAGAAGGAAAAAGCTGAGCAGGACAGACCCGATTCCAAGTTTAGGAAGGCACGCCGTCCCCTGGGCAGATGGAAGCTCTTCTCTCGGGGGGCCGAGCGGCCCAAGGCCCCCCCCCCAAGCTCGGCCGGCGGCCACGCTCCAAAGGCAGCCGGTCAAAGCTCTGCGGTCATCCGGGGGGGGGGGGGTGCCGGCCACAGGGAGAACAGAATGGGAATCCACGCTCTTGGAGGAGAGGGAAGGTCTTGCTTTGGTCCTTCGGTCCCCACGCTTGGCAGAGGACGCGTCCCTTAAGGGGCTTAGTCAGTGACCGTCCAATCGGACACACTGGGAAATAAGCAAGCAGGGGATGACGGGGGGGGCGTTTGCACCGTTCCTCTCGAGCACGACCTGAGCGGACCCAAGGCAGGAGGTTTCCTGGAAAATGGGGACACACAAAGTCACCCGGGATGGGAACATCTGGGGGGCTCAGGGGGGCTCCGGAGGGCCGAGGACCAAGGATCTCAGCCACGAACCTCACGTGCCGAAGGACAATTTCTGGGCGTCCGTAATCAATCAATCGGTTCAAAGATGGACCACGGGGTACAGACGCTCAGCAGGCCCGGGCCCCCAGACTCATCACCGGGACCACATGGCTGCTGACTCTCTTCTCCCATCACGGAGCCCACTCCATGCTTCCACGTGCTCAGCTGCAGGCAATGAAGTTCCACTGCAGGCTGTGGTGATGGGGCCCCCCAAAGTCAGGCAGGACAAAATCTGGGTGCTTAATCTGGGGGGGCCCAAGCAGCCTTGCAGGGCTCTGGACTTCCCGCACTCCACCTCTGCCTGGGAGATACTTGGTCAAATCTGAAATCCCTTCCCACAGGGGGGACCCTTGCCGTCTTCCCCAGATTTGGGGGGCTCCGTTTCAGGTGGGGGCTGCTTGGCTGTTGGGGGTGAGACCCATGTAGGTGAAGGAGTCATTCTCTCTGATGTAGTCACATCCCACACCCACTGTTGTGGTTCCACCGAGGGGTGTGTGTGTGTGTGTGTGTGTGTGAGTGTGTGTGTGTGTGTATTTGTATGTCTGTGTGTGTATGTGTCTGTGCGTGTGTGTGAGTGTGTAGGTGTGTGTTTGTGTCTGTGTACGTGTGTGTTAGAGTATGTGTGTATGTGTATGAGTTTGTTAGAGTGTGTGTATATTGTGTCTTTGTGTATTTGTGTGTCTGTGTGTGTGTAGATGTTTGTGTCTGTGTGTGTCTGTGTGTGTGTATTTGTGTCTCTGTGTGTGTGTGTGTGTGCGTGTAACGCCCCCGTGCCATGTCCTGCCCCCATCAGGAGCCGCAGCTCCAGCAGAGCTCTGCTCAAAGAGTCCATTATGTCCTGGCTGAGCCCTGGAGGGAGCTGAGGGTGGGGGGGAAAAGGAGGAGGAGGAGGGGGAGGAGGGGGAGGAGGGGGGCCCAGGGTCTCTGCACCGGCCGCGCAGCTTCCGCTGAGGGAGGACGCCGTCTGCAACACCAAACAATGTGCTTTTCTCCCCCAGAATCCAGCGGTTCCTCGAGCAGAGGAGACACAAAAGGCGCCCGGCAGCCGGTCTGGGGGGAAGGGGAGAGTTGGGGCTCCTCCCCCCAGCCCCATTTGGTGCCCTGGCCCTGCCCCCTCCCCATCAGTGCCCGGGGAGGCCCCACGGATCTCTCCAGCCAGCCGTGCCCCCGAGTGCCCTGGGCCAGCCCAGGGGATGCTGCCCTTCGCTTAGTAGGGGACGGCCGGAGAGCAGGGACGCGTGATGGCCGCTTTCTCCCAGGGACAGAAGGGCCTCCCGGGGACTCCCGTCCTCTGGGGGGTGGTCTCCTTTGCCAGTCTCAGGAAGCCTCTGCCTCTTTCTCAGAAGAACGGATTTCAATGCACAGGAAGCCAGGCAGCTGGAGGCACATAAAAGCAGCTCCCAGACCACGAGCCAGAGCTCTCCCGACCCCGACCACCTCTTCCCACCTGCCCCGAACAAGGGTCAGCCCTGAGGCCGCTGGCAAGCCCACGGGCGTCACCTCTGGGGAGGGGGCGTCCATCTTCAGCCCCTCGAACCCTTGGACGTCAGAAGTTTCCATTGAGCTAAAAGAGGCTTCTCTGTGACCTCTGCCTGGTCTCGGGGAGGCCCAAGCGGCTGTCCCAGGCCCTGGCAGATTAAGTCCCTCCAATCGCCCCCTGGCCGAGCGGCCCCCCTCCTGTCCTGATGACCACCAAGCACAAGGCCATGGCCATCCACGCGGCCTCTGCTGCCCTCGTCCCTGGGCCAGCCTCCGTTCTCTTAGGAAGGGGTTTGGGTGGCCCCCCTGCTCCCCCCAGGTTCTGGACGGCCCCAGCTCCTGCCCTGAAGATCCTCTGTCCTTAATTAATTAGGCTCTAAGGCAGGAAACTGATTCCAACCCCGGCGTCCCCTTGCTTGGATCCCCATGGACCTGGGGTGCTCGGCATAACGCCCGGCACACAGTAGGCTCTTAATAAATCCTTCCTGAGTGACGGGGGGCTGCTTCCCTGCCACTAATTCTCCTGACTTTCAAAGCTTCCAAGTTCCTGTGGAGATGGTCAGAAGAAACGGAAAACTCACCAAACAAGTTGTGAGAGTGCAAGAGGAGCCCGGGCTCCACCCAGTCCCCCAGTCCTGGTGCTAGAGTCGGTGCTAGAATTCTAGGCTTGGAACCCAAAGGGCTAGAACTTCGGCCTCTGGCACAAGTCACCCAATTTCTCTGATCTTTAGCACAGGGATCGTGATGCTTTCAGTCCTTAGCATCCAAGGTAATGATGCCTGTGATAAAAACACCATGGGGTGTGATCTACTCCCATTCTACAGATGGAAACAATTAAGCCCAGAGAAGTGATCAGATTAATCAAGAGCATTTCCTTCTTTCTTTCTTACTACAGTCAGATAATAGTCTGACTAGAACCTGCAAAGTCCTTTACACATTATCTCGTTTGAGTCTCACCACAAATTATGAGTAGAGGGTTATAATTAATCTCATTTTACAGATGGAGAAATGGAGGTTCACAAGTGGAGAAGGACTGAGTTCAAATTCTGCCTCAGACTCTAATTAGCTATGGAAATCTTGCCAAAACACAGCTCCGTGCCTCAGTTTCCCCATTTGTTAGAGGGGGTGGTTGAGGTGGCCTCTTGGCTCCTTTCCAGCCCCCAGTCTAGGACCTTGTGACTCAGAATCCCAGAGCGAGGAGTAAGTGAGGTGGGAACGGGGCCCAGGTTTCCCATCCGCTCCCCCTGAGTTAGGGACGGGCCAGGTCTCTTGTGTCCCAGTCTGCTGCTCCTTCCAGCAATCTCCTGGACCCCAAGAGCCTCAGGCCTCCCCCCACCCCGATGCATTTAGGAGACACAGTCCTCCGAGGCTTGGACCGCCATCAAAACCTGCTTCAGATCCTTGGGAAAGCCCCGTAACTGTCTGCCTCAGTTTGTTCCTCTGTAAAATGGAGCATCACAGGAGCCCATCTCCCCAAATGAGAAGATGAATGGGAGACTCTGGGCATCTTCAAGCACACAGAAGCTGGAGCCGTGAGGATTCTTCACGGGGGGCTTCGGACTCTGTGCCCCTCCCCGGCCCCTTCCTACTGTTAGTGGGGGGAGGGAATGGAGCCACTTCAGGTGGAGCCCCCCAAGTCTCCCTCACACAACAGCCTGGTTGGACAAGAGAAACAAGCCTACTCCCTGTCAGAATCAAGTTTTGACTCTATAGTAATTAGCACGATAAAAATAGACTTTCCAAACCAGCCCCTGCGCCCCAGCGGAAGCCATTTCCCCAAGCCCATCTAGCTCCCCGAGCAGCTGAGATGGCAGGAGAGGCGGCTGCCAAGGGGCGCTGCCGGCTCTCGCTCCTGCCCAGCTCCTCTCCCCATGGAGTTTGTCCCTCTTTTCCCTGAACCATCACAGCCCAGCTGTCCCCTCTCCACATGAAGCGGCCCCCCAGCTCAGACTCCCCTGCTTGTCCCTTTAGCCACAAGGGGTGTCCGGGAGCGAGCTTGGTGGGACCCCAAAATGATCAGTGAAAGACCCTCGGAGCCCAGGCTCCCTGGGGGGGGGGTCCTGCTTGCTGTAATCTCTCTTGCCCTTTTTGACATCTGTCTTTCCTCACCACCCAATCCCTGCAGACAGTCTGACTCCCTCTGCCACTGTCCAGGTCACCCCCCCAGTGAGCTCGGCCCCCCATTCTTCCACGGCCCCCCCTTTCAGAGTCTGCCCCCCCAGACACCTGAGAGTAACTCCAGCCACACAGAAGCTTTCGGGAAGAGGCCACTTTGGCCTGGGGAAGAATGGCTCCCTGTAAGGGTCGGCGGTCTGTGGCTTAGGAGGCAGGAAAGACCCAGCGTGACCTGTTGAATGGCAGGGAACCCACCCTGAGCCTCCCCGAGCCTTTGTCAGTGGGCCCGGGCAGCCAGCACAGGGCGGACGCTAACCCTGGCACAAGGCGGCCTCCAAGCGTGGCCCACGTATGTTGGCAAATAAGCCAACGAATGGAAGTCGATCACGGCTCAGCTTCAATGGCAAGCCCACACCCTTTCTGGACCGCCGATTTCTGCAATCCCGTCCCCCCCAAATGCCCTGACATATACTCCTCAGAGACACAAGGGCCCCTCCAGGACCCCCGGTGAGCCTCAGGGGGCCGGCATCCAGGGGACCATCCAAGGTCAAGTTCTCACTGAGCTCAGGAAGAGACCTCCTGAGAGATGCTCCCCTGGGATGCTCTTTGGAAGAGCCGACCCCACGAGCTCTTTGCTGGGCCTCCCTTCTGCTTTCCCCGGCTTTCAAAGACCCCACAGAGAGCCTGACGCCTCCCCGTCCCCCTGCTCAGCCTTTGCATGAAGGAGGGACCAGTTGTACCTCCCGGGCTCCTCAAGTGGAGGGAAGCTTTGCAATGTGAAGCAGCATCTGCCGTTCCCCTTGCCTGGACTGTTCCTCAGCTGAGCCTGGAACACCCGGAGGAGCCCGGCTGCCTGCTGCCCGGGGAAATGCTTTCTTTCCATGACAGCAAATCTGCACCCTTGCCAGCCAGGGCAGCCTGGGCACCCCTGTCCCCCACTAGCTGGAGAAGCCTGAGAGGGTAGGCCAGTAAGGGGCAGGCAGTGGATGCATTCGCCTCCGAACGTAATCAATAATTTTTAAAAATCATTGGGTGCCCAGATGACCGAAAGGAACATCTTCTAGTTAAACGTAACGGCCTCAGCTTCCAGGGATTGCCTCTGGAAGGCTGCAAAAGGGGCATTTCCTATTGCTAGTGGCAAGGTGGGAGAAGACATTGATTTCCAATCAGAAAAAATAAGGGAAACGTTCAGCTTGTTCGAAATGACCTCCCTGGGAGCTCCTTCCAGTTTCTTAAGCAGCAGAGCTTTTCTGAGCCCAAGAAGGCTTTCTGCTACAGAACAAAGCCTGGGAAATACAGTCACTTGGAAATCCAAAATCCACTAAGATTACAGTAATCCTATTCCCCCTAAACACACACACACACACACACACACACACACACACACACACACTCGGCAGGCAAACGGTTTATGGAATACGATCGATCCCTTTTTCTCTCCCAACAGCCACTCTGTAAAAGAACCAAAGCCCAAGGGACCATTGGCCAAGAACACAAGAAGTCCAGAAAGTTAGACAATACCTCCAAAATGAACTTTCTTCTTGAACCTGGAATTCTCAGCCATCATTTCTAACCTGGGTGTAACCATCTCACTCGACTTTCTCACGCTTTTCTCTTCCTGTGCAGAAACCCACGGTCTCCGCTGGTTACATGACTTCAATTTACTATTGTCCGGTCATCAAAAAGAGAAAAGGAAAGGAAAAAAAAAAGCCGCAGCCCTCCAATTTCCCAATTAAAAAAATAGAAAAGAGAGGAAGAAGCAGCCTTCCTTCTGTGTGCTTAATCCCCAGTGAGATTTACAAAAAAAAAAAAAAAAATCTTACTTTTAGGTTTTGAAAAGCTGCATCAACTGAAAAGTCAGGTCTTTTACACAAGTTGTAAGCTCAGAATAAGAGCCCCCAGCCTTCCACTTCTACACTGTACCAGCAGGGCTTTTTTTTCCCCCTAGTGCTGGTTTCCATGGAAATGCATCAGTCACTAATCTAAATAAGTGAGGGTGAAGGACGCCTGAATACCCTGAGCAATTACGCATGCCATTGGAGAGGCAAGGCAGTGATTCAGCCAAGCTCTTCTCCCAGGGGGAGGCTACCCAGCCACCTCGATGGAGCTCGCCTCCCCCCGGCCGGAGCCCCTTGATCGCTGGGTCTCTGGGTCATTCGGCTGTTGGGGTGGGGGATCGGCAAGCCCATGTTTTCTCATCTTGGCTTATTTACGAGCAAACAACAAAAATAGGTTTTTGAGGAGACACCCTGAGTCAAGCTAAGGTGGTTGGGTACCAGCCCTGGGGGGGTGGTGAAATGGGGGGAAGGAATTCTGAGGATGGGAACACTGGCTGAAATGATGAGTGTCTTGACTAAAGCAGTGACGAATAACAGCTGCCATTTACAGGACACTCTAGGACTTGAAAAGCACTTTACAATCATTGTTTCATTCAGTCTGAAAACAATCCAGTGAGAGAAGCACTATCATCACCCCAGTTTTGGAGATGAGGAAACGATGGCTCATCAGGGTGAAGTAGTTTGCCCCCGGTCATTGAACTAGAAAATGGCAGGTTTGGACCACGGGTTGTCCCACTTCCAAACCCAGCGCCCTTTTCTGCTAAAGACTCAGTGTATGGAGCAGTAGGAAATGTTTGTACCCAAGTGATCTATGTTCACATGAATGCTGCTATTGATCTGTGATGAGAGAAACTACTGGGGCACACGTCATGGGCATAAAACTGCCCACAAACAGGCCATAACCTACAGGCTTTTCCTTCCTTAAGAGGGATCCCTTTAAGAATTGGAAATCAAAAGGATGCCCATCAACTGGGCAACGGCCAAACAAACTGTGGCGTACGATCGTAATGGAAGATTATCGTACCATGAGAGATGACAAGCAGAACGATTTCAGAAAAAGCTCCCAAGATTTACATGAACTGATGCAGAGTGAAGCAAGCAGAACCAGGAGAATGTTGTGTACGGTCACAACAACACTGGTCAGTGAAGAACTCTGGAGACTTAGCCATTCTCAGCAATACAATGATCCAAGACAGTCTCAAAGCCTACGGATGAAGCATATTATCTGCCTCCCGAGAAAGAACCGATATTGCCAATACAGAGAGAAGCGTGCTAGTTTCCACTTTCTTTCAGTTTTTCTTTTATTGGAATCTTCTTGTAAAAATGACTAATATGGAAATGTTTTACATAATTGCATACAAATAACCTATATCTGATTGCTTACTGTCTAAGAGAGGAGATAGGAAGGAACAGCATTTAGAACTCAAAACTTTAAATAAAAATGTTAATTTTTTTTAAAAGTTCATTTTATGGAGCTTGACCCCCAAGTTTCTCACTTGACCCTTGAGGGGTGCAGAGAAGGAATTGGTGTCCATTTTTCACTGGCTGTAGGAACTTAGGCTAGTCACTTCATCCCTCAAACCATTTCCCTACTGATGGGGAGGAGAGGTGATATTGCTTAGCAGAGAAATAAAATGGCAGAGAAAAAAACACACCCAGGAACATGGAAAGATATCCCATGAAGGAAAGCCAAGGAAGTGGGATGGTTCAGGTGCAAGGTTTGTTAGCTATAAGCACAGACACCAGCATCAAGAAACCCACTGTGGAGAGGGACAGGAAAGAATCTGAAGGGGTGGTGTAGTGGAGGAGACAGCCAATTATTTAAGAAGTACATGCAGATGTGATTGTATCAGAGGCTTCTGGGTTGGTTTGTTTGCAGCCACATGTATTTGATAAATATTTTCTATGTGCTGCGTGCCAAATGTTAGGGATACAAGGAAGGCCTTGCCTTCAGAAAGCTTATATTCTAATTGCAACTAAATTAACAATATCGATGAAGGAAAATAAATAAAAAATAAAGGGACTGAATTGCATGATCCCTGAGGAGAGGCAGTGTGTTATAAGGCTTAGAGTCCTGGACTTGCAGTTAGGTTTAAATCCTATTCTGGAGCCATACTCCTTGGGTGGTCATAGCTAAACCTCAGTTTCCTTATTTGTAATAACCACTTCCACACTTTCCAGGGTTGCTATGAGGACCCAGTGAGATGAGCAAAAATGCCTTTGGGACTAGAGAGAGAAAAAGCAAGGAGTTGGGTGATTATCAGGGTCTTACAATCCCAGACTGGCAGAGGCTTCTGGTCCAACCCGTGCATGGCAAGGAAACCAGCCAGGAAGAGTGCCCAGCCAGCCTTTGCACAGAGATGCCTCCTGCAGGTGCCCACATGTGCTTTCTTTTTCTCTGGCCCCATGATTCTCAGGGCTTGAAATCTCTAATGAGTGCTCCTGTCCAGTTTTTACTATGATAGACAGGGGGCTTCTTTATCCGTCATGGAGGTAGACCCAAGATAAAGAACCAGATGGTCTTAGGCTTACCTACCTGGGGTCGTGCTAGCCCATGGGATGGGGGATGTACCCCAGAGCTGGTCATTCTGGGTTCCAGACACACTATGGTCTTTGGCAGTTAAAGGAACCAAGGGCACAAGCTATTAGGTTTAGGACGACCTTTCAGAGACTATTATTTTTGCATTTCATAATACAATAATTATGTACGTCCTCTGTATCACAAAGTATCCTGAGTCCTGGGGCCACAGAGACAAAGACACAAGTAGCCCGCCTTCAAGAGACTTGCATTTGGTGTGTGTATGTATGTGGGGGGGGGTAGTAAGTACGTGTGTCTATGGGGATACAGGCCACTGAGTGCAAAGTAAAAATGAAATTATATACAATGGGAGACCACAGTCATTTCAGGTAGGAGGGCATCAAAGCAGATTTCCTGGAGGAGGTAGCACTTAAGGTAGGGGCGAATTTTAGGCATGGGGAATGGCCTCTGCAAAGGGTGGGAGATGAAAGGCTGCCATTTGATCCACGGGAAGCCCAATTTAGCTGAAAAACAGCATAAAGTAGCATTGCATATAATCAGCCTGCAACATCTGGAGAGACTTTGAAGGACCTTAAATGCCAAGTAAAGTTTATATTTGTCCTGGAGGCAAGGAGAGCCAGCAGAGCTCTTGAGCAAAGGAGTAACCTAGAGGCCTGTTTTAGGAACGCAAGCTTTTCAGCTGCATTCATCTCCTGACCTCAACTCGGAGTGTGTCAGAGATGTCTGCCATCAGCTCTGAGGGGAACAACATGGTTCTCAGAACGGGGTAGCCCAGCTACCTGCCCAAAGAAAGGGGTCTGAGCAGAATGGGGCTCACTGACCGAGACAGGTCTCGGCCGTCTCTTTGTCCAAGAGCTCCATCCCTCCAGAATCGGGGAAGATGTTCCCACTAAGGCACTGGGATCCCGCCCTGGGGATGTCTGAACCCAGAAAAGTCTAGTTCATGTTGTGGATAGAACATCTCAAGGCTCATGCTTCCTCCCACACAGCAAAGAGTCTTTGAAAGCTTCCTCGGTTGTAAGATTACAGATACATAAGCACTCTTTTTCCTTTGGCCTTAGCCCAATTTTTAATTAATTAAAAAGATGAATGGTCGACAGGAGTACATTTCTGCACTAATCAGGGAAATGAACCTTTACAGCCCAAAGCAGAACAGAACAGTCAGCAACAAGTCAATTCAAGGAAGACTTGCTAAATGCCATTTGACGGAAAGCCGTGTCTTCTAGGTCACAAAATCGTTATCCCCAGTTGGCAGAGCACTGGGGAAAATACTGAGTTAGGAGGATCTGAGGTCAAACTCAGTTTCCAATAACGACTAGCTGTGTGAGCCTGATCAAACCTCTCTCAGCCTCAATTTCTCATGTATAAAATGAGAGGGTTAATCTCCGTGGCCACTAAGTTGCTCTAGATCAATCGTGTAACAAAGAGACACAAGATATAACTCCAAAAGAGCTTCTTGTTGAATGGAAAGAGACATGGACCTGGGAGCAGGGGAAGGATAGAAGAGGAGCCAAAGGATTTTATTTGAACTCCATCTCCAGAATAAGGAGGTAATATATCAGACTTCTTGCTGTCTTGGGGAGGGGGAGATGAGAGAAGGAGGGACAAAAAATTTGGAGCACAAAGCCTTACAAAAATTAATGTCGGGAGCAGCTAGGTGGTGCAGTGGATAGAGCACCAGCCCTGAAGTCAGGAGGACCTGAGTTCAAATCTGATCTCAGACACTTAACATTCCCTAGCTGTCCCTGGACTTGTCACTTGGTCAGACTTGTCTCTGGACAAGTCACTTAACCCCAATTGCCTCAGCAAAAAGCAAAAAAAAAATGTCAAAAACTATCTTTACATGTATTTGGAAAAATAAAATATCATTGAGAAAAAAAAGAATAAGGAGGTAAAAGTTCCAATCTGTCCAGGCCTGGCCACATCCCATTCGGAAGTTAGTTTTTAGTCCAAACACTGCTTAATCACTAAGCATTTATTCAGGATCAGGCCCTGGGCTAAGATCCGGGCCGGGAGCTGAAGACCTGAACGAGGAGGGGGGAAGAGAAGGGAATGGAGGAGTGAGAGGTTGTGTAGGTAGAATCAATGAATCATTGTAATAAACTGAATGTGGGGATGAGGAGAGAGAGAGAGAAGGCAGGAGATATGAAAGAGGCTGTAGAGAAAGCATGAGTAAAACATTGTGACTGACTGCCTATGGAGAGAAGGCAACAGACCTGAGAGATGGCAAATGATGAACAGAACTTGGCCGTTGATTGGAAATGGGAAATGAAGGAAGGGAAAGAAGGAAGGATGACCCCAAGCAGACTAATGTGGGTGATGGGGAAGATGGTGGTACCCTAAGAACACAAAAACTAGCACGGTGGTGAATTTCAGGGGAGAGGTAGTGAGGTTTGAGATGCCTATGGGACAGAGGGAGCTGTCCAGCAGGCAGCTAACCACATGGGACTGGCTCGATAACTGTTTCTTCATCTATAAAATAGGGATAGCGAAGAATATTATCTGCTCAGTGGGGTTATTTTGAGGTTTAAATGAGATTACATGTCTACAGGCCTTTGTAAATCTTAAAGCATTATTTAAATGTGGAATATAGAGCTCAAAAGAGAGACGGGGGCTGAATAGTGTTGGAATAACTGAGTGTGGAGAGAAGATAGTCCGGGAGATTATTGAGGTATTCCCAAGCGGATATGGAGGGTGGATTTGGGATAATTATGGCGTAAAGGAGACAGAAATGGTGTGACACGTGCTGGAGAGTAAAACAAAAAACAATGTCACACAAAAACATGGGAAGAGAAGGGAACAAGAAAGTGTCAAAGACTGCACAGAGGTCTAAAAAGATGGGGACTGAAACAATTTAAGTACCATTGGGAACCTGGGAGAGAGCTGCTTCAGTCAAGGGGAAAGGTTGGAAGTCAAACTCTGAGGGGTTGAGGAGTGAGTGGGATGTGAGGAAGTGAAGGCAACCCATGTAGACAGAGGTTCTAGGAATCTGATTGTGAAGGGGAGAAGAGACGGAAGGCAACAGCTTGAGGGCATGATAAAAGCCAGAGGCTGGGGTTGGACGAAGAAGAAGACCGTGAGTGCTTTCTGGAAAAATGGAAGAAATGGCCCAGAGACCAGCAGATGCTGGGAAAGAGTCTTTGGACTTGGTGGCAGTGACAGATCACAAGTGCCGCTCACTGACGCAGCAGGGGAAGGCCTGGAAATGACAGTGGAAGCAAGGAGTCTGCCTTCTTTCCCTTTGGTTAGTTTCTGACCATAAATGGCAATTCAAGTACATTTGTCATGGTTTTTATCCTATAATTTGAAACCACTTTGCTCAGAGACCATTAAAAAAGCCCCCACTGGTTACACAATCAGGACCATTAGCACCTTCCCAAAGAAGTGCCAGGGTTTTTTTGACCTTTTCTGATGGTGTTTTGTCTTCAATGCTAGATGGCATTTAATTTGGAATATTCCCAGTCACAGAATCACTGAATATTAGAGATTGCAAAAGTGATAGATTTCCAGATAGCCTCTGGTTGCTGCAACCTGTAGGAATCTAGCAACAATTAGGCTCAGACTCTTCAAGTCATGCTCTTTTATAAATGCCCTTCGGGAAAATCTCAGAAAGTTTTGAAATACATTCTAATTTTATTCTTTTTTTTAATGGTCAAATTTTAATTTTTATTGTTTTAGCTACACCTGCGATGTCACTGGGATGAGGAACTTTATTAAAGCTTTTTCTTTTTCAAAACATATGCATGGAGAACTCTTCAACATTAACCCTTGCAAAACCTAGAACTTCATTCTTAGTGATATTCATTATTAAAACTTTTTTTTTTTTGCTGAGGCAATTGGGGTTAAGTGACTTGCCCAGGGTCACACAGGTATTACGTGTCTGAGACCACATTTGAACTCAGGTCCTCCTGACTTCAGGGCTGGCTCCTGACTTCAGGGCTGGTATTAAAACTTTTTACAAGGTAGCCAACTGAGCTTGATATGAACTATTACTCAGGCTTTAGAAATTAGCATCCAAACCCTTCTGCACGTATCATGTAATAAAATACATGTTTGGGCTGAAAGAAGGGAGGGAGAAGGGACACGGAGGGAAAAGCATGGAGATTAACTTTTCCCATCATCAATTTTAGAGATGTGGGAAGCAAAGTCCAGCGAGGGGAAAATATATCATAGGAAGTAGCAAAGTGAAGAGTCCAATCCAGGCTTCTTTTCACCTCAGCACACCGTAAGACTGCTTCCTCCTCGAGCTGAAGAATGAAAATGCTCACAGAGTCTGGAAAACTAACAGTAACACTCAGAATGAAGTCTCTCTGTGGCCCAAAACCCGCCTCCGAGCAATCGGGACCGAGAAGACGCCAGCCATTTGAGCCAGGAGAAAACGCTCCCGGGAGAGAGATTTGGGAGTTCATTACCAAATCCCATTTTCTGAAAGAATATTTAGGCTAATAACTTTTGAAGATGATCATTAGCCTAAATAACACGGGGATGAAAGGCAACTGTGTGGGGTGTGCATGTGTGTGAGCCCAGGCGCGTGTGTTTGACACATCCTAGGATTTTAGTGAGTCAATGTTTCTCTACAGTATTTAGACACGATACCAACAGCCCAAACCAGAAGAAGAACTCAGATTATTTACAGCTGGTTGTGTGTCACCTTTATAAATGAGTCACTTGGTGATATTGGGGGACAGGATGATTTTCTTAGACACCAGAGTAGGAAGGCAGACAGAACACCAAGGCTTTGGCTGGGAGCATGGCCCCTTCCAAAGGCTCCATCTTTAGAGCTACCATCTTTTCCCTTTCCTGATAGGGATAATGAGGATGAAATTTCAGGCTTGGGTCTGTGTGATGGAGAACATCATTCTCATCCATCTCATAAAGTACAGCAATAACTCACTTTTCTATAATGTTTACGGATTTATAATCATTGAAATATGATCTCCATTTGACAAGTAGGAATATGGAGATTCTGAGAGATCCAAGTGTGGAAAGCGTCAAGGCCGGCGGCCCGTTCTCTGCCACCCAGTTCATCAGACCAGGTGGGAGAGTCAAGGCTGATGAGCACGGACGTGCTCGGGAAAAGTACTCAAGACCCATTGGTCATCACTGCTCATCTTCCAACATGAAGGAAACTATGGCCTTTCCTCACTGAATGATTAAGGAAGGACTGGCAACAAACCCAAAGACAACACAGCCCCTTGGGACTTCATCCCCAAGGGTCTCCTCTCCACTGGCACAGGTCACAGCCCTTTCTTGCGAGGGGCTTGTGTCCTGTGAATCACTACGGCTGCAAAGTTCAAAATGCGGACCTAGCTCTCTGGTGGTGGAGGAACATCTCCCATTAACTTCCCTGTATGTGACCAAGAGTCACCCGGACCGTTGTTGGGCTCCCCAGCCTTTCCAAAGCATTTCCAAGCTTATCTTCGGATTAATAACAATCTTACTAATAATGGCCAGGATTTACAAAGCTCTTCAATTTTATAAAGCACTTTATAAACGGTATCTTACTTGATTCTCACAACAGCCTTAGAGAGGGAGGTAGATGCTATTATTATCCCCATTTTACATATGAGGAAACTGAGGCAAAAAGGAATTAAATGGCATGGTCAGTCTGTATCTGAGGCTGGCTTTGACATCAGGTCTCCCCGATTCTAGGCCTTCTGTCCAGTGAAACACAGAGCAGCTAAAGTCAATTTAGACCCTTTGAGAGGCCAGAGACTCTTATGGTGAGGGATTTGGGGGGAACACCAAGCAGCATAATTAAGTCCTCAGCCACAGAAGCAGGAGGGAGCTTCCGCTTACACCTTTCAAAGGAGCTAACAAATGTAAAGCTAAAAGTGTCCTATGGCTACAGTGATCCTCCTCCTCCTCCTCCTCCTCTGCAGCCGCTTTTTGGGAGTAAATCTCAGCCACAGTTGGCCTCTGACCTGGGCTTTTCTCTCCCCCTTTCTCCACCTCCACCCCTTGTGATTGCATCACCTCCCCAGGATTCAGTAATCCTGTCTGCTCAGTTGACTCCCAGCTCTCTGGATCAAGCCTTCATCTCTCTCCTCACTTCCAGTCTTGTGTTGCCCACTATTGGCTAGGCAACTGTACGTGGCCGGTCCAAGATCATGTCAAACTCCACCTACCCCAAATGGCGCTCACTGTCTCACCCTGGGACTCCCTTGTTGTCCTGGACACTGTCCACCAGGCTCCCGGTCACCCAGGTCCTCAGTTTCATGATCATCGCTTCCCTTTTTCTCATGTGCAATCAACTGCCAAGTTCCACAATTCCCTCCAACAATCCCTCAGGTCCATAGCCTTCTCTCCAATTACATGACCACCCACTAGGTCAGGTCTTTGTCCCTTGGATCTGGACTGTTGCCAGCATCCTGCCAGTTCTTAAGTTAATATTCCTAACAGAGAAATTGTGTTACTCCTAGGCTCAAAAAGGGACTGTATCTATTATAGGAGCAGAGGTGAACCCTTTCCCTTGGCCCTTAAGGGTCTCAACAGTGTTTTCCCACCTCCCCTTCCAGGGATGTCCCAGCCAAACAAGCCCATCCCCCGTTTCCTGCATTGACCCTCCTGCCTTCGTGTTTCTGCACAGACTATCGACTTTCCTTGGAGTGCTCTTTCCTGACCCATCCATCTCTCAGAACCTCCAGCTTCCTGCATGAATCAGCTCCCCTTCTTCCATGAAGTCTTCCCAGAACCCCGCAGTGTCAGGGCTTGATTAATTTTCAGGAGGTGTGTTATTTCTTCCCGTTACGGAAGGACTTGCTTTGGCTTTGTCTCTGGGTCCCCAGGGCTCCTTGTGGTGTGTCTGACACACAGAGGAAGCTCCTAATAAATGTTACGGAAGGGAAATTAAGCGGGATCCCCAGTCACTGCAGATGTAGGTCACCTATGGGATGGAGCACTTGAGATTTCAAAGAAAATGCATCATATGTGACCCACATAGAAACAAAGCTACATGATGACATTTCTCCCCCAGCAAGAACCAGTGCAATTATTCCTTGGTAAGAAATGAATCCTACCTGGAGACAGAGGTACAAAGTCCCCTTTCCCATGGGGCTTCTTCACATGGGGATCTGAAGTTTTGAAAATATATCTCATATATAGATATATGTATATATTACCTATATTTAAATGTGATTTCTTTTCCTAATGATATATATGTGTGGATAATGTGTACGTGCATCTCTACATTTTATACATTTAAAGCCATTATTCAGCAAAAGGGCTGCAGTGGCTTTGGCAAGCTGCCCCAGGGATCCAGGATGCAAATGAGTTTCAGAATATCTGGTTTGCAGAGAAAGACGGATCCATTTTGGCCACAAACACTCGTTGCTGCCAGCTGTGCAGGGGACATGGGCTCACTGAGCTCAGGGAGCAGAGGGGGGCAGCTGGGGTGCATCCGTGAGCCTCTCTGATGAGCCAGGGTGACCAGGGCCAGGCGCTGGGGCTTTGGGAGGACATGAAATGGGGCCAGTGTTGTTGGAGGCCTTCTACCCACAGATAGGACAAGGTGAGCATGAGTCTGCTAGAACTGAACCGAAGAGACACAACTTGTGGAAAGACATCTAAGTCCAGCTGGGCTTGACCACGGAGCAGGGAAGACCATCCTTGAGAGCTCGACTTTTCCGTGGCTCCCCCCTTCTCCTGACTAACCCAGAGGAGACACTGTCCTGTGGTTGTTGCTTTTATTCCCATTATCCACTAACTCCCACCTAGAGCCATTCCACTCCAAGCCCCCCTAAGCCAAGAGGGCGAGGGCAAGTCTCTGTCTGGCCAGTCCAGAGTCTCCTCGCTCTCCCAATGTCCCGCTGCACAAACGGTAAAAGGACGGCAGCATTTCCTTCTCCCAAAGAGAAAGTTAAAGCAGTAGGTGGTTGCTGAGCAGGAGAGCAATCCAAGAAGAAGCAGCGCAAGAAACTGAGACCGTGCAGCACAAGGTAGCTCAGAGGGAAGGGCACAGGAGGGAGCCCATTTGGAGACTTGTGGGAGAGCGAGCTTGAAGGAGCGGGGGCCTGGCCATGGCTATGACGGATCCAAGAGACCAGGTGAGGGAGGAACAGGGCTCAGGTGCCTCAGTCGGACAAAAGAAGGGACAGAATGACCGATGTGACTGAGGGGGGGAGGAAGCCAGGAGGAAGATCTCCGACAGAGGTGAAGAACAGGGACGTGGCACCCATGGTTTCTCCCCAGAGGGGGATGGAGGGGCTGCCCGGGGGGCTCAATGCCCCAAGGACCATTTTGTGGGTAAGACGAGATGGCACAGGATGCTAATGAGCACCCTTCTCTCAGGGGCCTTTCATCACCAGAGAAGGAAGGGCTGAGGAGAACAGCACCTTGCTCAGGGACTTCATTGCTCTTGACTCGACTGCGTACAATTAAGCAGGACTTGGGCCACTGGCGCTGTTTCCCTGGGCCTCGGTGTCTTGGTCTGCACAGGAGGGGATGCCTTCGCTGCTTTCTGAGGGTCCTCCTGCTCTCAGGAAGGCCTGACGGGCCACACGGAGCCGGGAGCCCTCATGGAGGCTCCCCCTTGGACATCTCCTCGGATTCTCATCCCCAGGACTTCCCGAGGCTTCGGGAGGACGCTGTCTCCAATCTTCCAGAAGGGGCATTTTGAGGGACGGCTGTCTGGCAGCCTGATCAGGTGAGCATTACCTCCCTTAAATACCTCCTTTCTGTTTCCATGCTTAAAAACCACCACCAGACACCAGCAGGCTACCCTGCCCAGCACAGCAGCCAGCTGTTGCCTCAAGCCATTTTTACTCCTTCCCAAAAACACAGAATTGAGGTTGGAAGAGACCTGCCTCTGGCTGATCTGGGGCCGGGGCCCCCACAACCTGCCACAGCAGCTGCCTCTCCTTTGCTGGGAGATGTCTGGTGGGGGGCAGCCCCCCAAGCCTGCTCCTGAGCCGCCCTGTCCCGTCTGGATGGCCTCTAACCAGGAGAAAGTTGTTCTTTGTCGGAAGCCTCGGTTTACCCCTCCACAGTTTCACCCACCTCTCACACCTTCACACATGGTGCCGTTCTCCCGAGTTCAAATCTGGCCACGCTTCCTAGCTGTGTGACCCCAGACAAGTCCCTTCCCCCTGTGTGCCTCAGTCTCCTCATCTATAAAATGAGCTGGAAGAGGAAATGGCCAACCCTGAGTATCTCTGCCCCAATGAGGCAAGACTGAATACCAACAATAACAAAGCTACTTCTGGGCTTAAAACCTGTGATGGATCCTTAGCACAATACCTGGCACACAGTAGGCACCGAATGTTTGATTGATTGGCTATGGCTTTATCTCCTAGTGATGGATCCTTAGCACAATACCTGGCACACAGTAGGTACCTAATGCTTATTTATTGATTGGCTATGGCTTTATCTACTAGTGATGGCTCCTTAGCGCAATACCTGGCACACAGTAGGTACCTA